>CABFOV010005052.1:0-11177 GCA_902141375.1 Timema poppense
CTATATTACTTTAAAGAAAAATTACCTTCATCCATGACTTTTTACATAATTTAGATTAGTCCAAATCAATACATTACAAGGTCCTGGCGTTTTCTCATAATCTTAATAATTACCGGAAATATGATTATTAAATAATTATCTATTGATATGCTAGTGTGGTAAACATTAGGCTGGTAGAATTTAGAAGAAATGTAGCCAAATTTGGGTGGAGGAAGAGTGGGGAATGGTTGAGAAAAAAAAGCAACCTCAGTACACATAGCTGGTTTTCGAACCCCGACCTCCCCATCACCTGTGAACCAGACTAGATGAGTCTGAAATCTAGACCACGTGCCCACCAATTTGTTTTAATGTTGTAAACATTATTTTTGCAAAAGGGGAGAGGGCAAACCCCTGTCCTGAGAAGCTTTCGTGTCTGACAACTAGGAGAGTTATTAAATTTACTTTCATTGTTCATACGCCAAGTCACGTGATATGCAAATGTTACTTTTGATATATATCATTGATACATATAAAATAATATAATAAAAACATACTGTCAACGTTGACCGAAATAAAATATGTTTGTGTTTTTCTAAAATTCCCTTTCTATAAAAATTGGACTGTGGCTATAGGCAAAATATATCTTACCTGTAAGCTGCTTTTTTTTAAAGTGCTCTCCCTGAAAGGTAGAACAATCCACTAGACATTTTGATATGGAACCCCGTATTTATCAGTCCCAGTCACGTGTGCTAACATCTCTCCCAGCAGCGCAGTGTCTCTTGGTGACGTCAGCCCTAGAAGACGGGCCGAGGAAGCGAGATCATTGAGGATAGGCGGATAGTTTACGAGCGCAAGCTTTATTGCGAGGTGAAACACTCATAGGCGCATTTAACATAATTTCAGCAACCGCAGCGCGGTTTGATAATCTTAAGGGCAACGCCTACTTCGAGGGGAATATCCTCACACAACTGTATTTATTGTGGTAACGGAAGTTCTCGCCCTGTTGTTATACTGTTGCAGAGGTTCTAGTTTTAACCAGACAACATTTCTCGCCTTGTTATTCTGCTGTTGCAGAGGTTCTAGTTTTAACCAAACAACAGTTCTCACCTTGTTATTCTGCTGTTGCATCTGTTCTAGTTTTAACCAGACAACAGTTCTCGCCTTGTTATTCTGCTGTTGCACCTGGTAACGTACACACCCTCTAAGGAGCATTGTGGATATTATCTTTCAACTGTTAACCTAATGTTTGAACTATTTATAGGCCGCGTGGTTTTGTACGGTAACGGCTGGTTTAAGATGACTTTAAGTGACTTTAAAGAAACAGCCCACAATAGTCACTCTCGCTCACACGCACGAATTTATTAACATTCATCTGCATTTGAAAGGTATCAGCGAGTACGTGAGGTAAACAACCTAGAGACCTGTCTGGTGCCTGGAAGCGTCAGTCCCAGCCGCGTTTGACCCTCAATAGGGCTAGCACACATTGACAAAATACGCTATCACTTTTTAAAATTACTGTGTGACGACTCATCCACAGATCATGAAAGTCATGAAAACAAATTTCGTTCATTAAGTTAGCTGGTCATGAATATTGAGGGAGCCCGCGATGGTGGTCATGAGGAAAAAAGGCGTCCGTTTGGTATAGTCTTGTTGGCTGGTGATGGTGAGGTTGGGGTTTGAATCCTGGCTGGCTATGCTGAGGAAATTTCCCGCTCTCCCTCTACACAAGTACGAGGACATTAATTACTCCCCACTATACCTCTCTCGTCCCTAGCTAATCAGTGTGGATATGAGAGTTGCACGCGTGTTGTGTTTAATATGATTTCCAGCATACATACACCGCTCAAGGTATCAAGCTTACCTTCATTAGTTTCACTATGGTGTATCTTATAAGACAGAGCCGTAGTGTAATCAGTCAAGGTTATACTGCTACCTAGCTGGGTTCCACTATGATGTATCTTATAAAATAGGGCCATAGTGTAATCAGTCAAGGTAAGACTACTACCTATATCTTATAAAATAGGGCCATAGTGTAATCAGTCAAGGTAAGACTGCTACCTAGCTTTCTTCCACTATGATCTATCTTATAATACAGGGCCATAGTGTAATCAGTCAAGATAAGACTGCTAGCTAGCTGGGTTCCACTATGATGTATCTTATAAAATAGGGCCATAGTGTAATCATTCAAGGTAAGACTGCTAGCTAGCTTGGTTCCACTATGATCTATCTTATAATACAGGGCCATAGTGTAATCATTCAAGGTAAGACTGCTAGCTAGCTTGGTTCCACTATGATACAGTTTATAAAATAGGATCATAGTGTAATTAATCAAGTTGTAGTTTAAATAATATTTTCTGGCTTTGCCATTAACGGGAAATTACCAAACTTAAGACAAATATAGCCCGTCTACATGCGATGACCCCAGTTTGAGTTTGTCATCCCAATCTTCGCCACACGTTTAGTTCATTATTGAATATCTGTGTTAAGATAGTCAAATAATTAATTGTAAAAGGATGAAAGTTATCTGAATCTGAGACTCCCTATGTTGATAACACTCAGAGATGCACCCGATAAATGATATGCCCTTCAGCGGTCGAGAGTTTGATGACCTTGCACCTAAGATGTAGCTGGTTAGACTCCCTCACCACTGAGCTATACAGACAACATCCCCTCAACACCGTCAGTTGGTCCTGTAAGTAGTGTGTAAGTCGTGACTGGGATGCAAATAGCCCTGGGCGTGTTTATCTCATTCAACACAGCTCACCGCGTCGAATACACAATGCGCCTCTCCTACAGTTCTCGGACTCCCGAGTCGGTCAGGGGTGTTAACTCCTCGCCTAAACGAGCATCCTTACCTTGTTCTACTGTAACCAGAAACTGTTTTAAGTTATGACTACATACTGACAGTCAGATAAGAGGAGCCTACACTTGACAACCAAACACGC
This sequence comes from Timema poppense, assembly GCA_902141375.1. Classification (NCBI taxonomy): domain Eukaryota; kingdom Metazoa; phylum Arthropoda; class Insecta; order Phasmatodea; family Timematidae; genus Timema; species Timema poppense. The sequence continues at coordinate 2,925 of CABFOV010005052.1, forward strand.
ACACCGGTGGATACGCGGACTAAACGTCAAGCTCATGTAGTCTGGTTTGCCGGTGAGAGAGAGGTGGGGGTTAGAATCCCGGTCGGGTGAGTGAATGGTGTATTCTCAGTTTTCCCCTCATGCAAACGTGAGTGCATTTATTCTAAAATTGGTGACCTGGTGGTCTAGGGGTAAGGTGTCAGACTTCTATGCTGGCGGCCGGGGTTCAATCCTCGGTCCCGGCACAGATTTATCTGATTACCAAACCCTTCCTTCACCTTTGACAAGACATCTTGTGAATGTGGGGAATGCCAGGCCTCCACCGTGGTTCGGATTCCACGTCAAACTGTAGGTCCTCCATTTCATCTCACAATCACCCTACCATTACACATTAGCGTAAGTGCGTATAACCCGAACGGGTAGTAAGACACGGTGCTAATAATAATATTCTAAAATTCCACCTTCTCTATCCCTGCCCCAGTTCTTTAAATGCGCTTATAATCTGGACGGGCGGTAAGACGTGGAGGGGGGAAAACAAGCGGATAAACCAGCAGAATTAGGTTTGATTAGGTTTGATTCTGAGCCTATTTGTCCAGGCTTTGTCGCCAGCATATTTACACTGGTGGTTTAACCATAAAGAAGAGAGGATGTGAAGGAAATGTGCCCGAATTTGCGTGGTATGAGAGTGGGGAACCATTTATAAAAAAGACCTACCTCAGTACATCCGGTGAAATCTTAACCCTAAACTTCTATACACTGGCCAACCAGAATAGACGAGACTGACTGATGATACCTTTGTCCACTGGTGCGGGTCATCCTCAACGTGGTTTTAACAACCTCTCTCCAACAGGGTGCTGGTGTATTTACCCAAGATTCCCCCTCGTCATCATGTTTATTTAGGTAAGCTCCTTTAAGTGAGTTTAGGTCAACTCATTGTGCCAAATACCATCTTCAAATAAACTGAGCTAAAAACACGAAGTTAGACCACTCTTACTCCGATTGAAGAAGACGGAGTTAGACCACTCTTCCTCTGAGTGAAGAAGACGGAGTTAGACCACTCTTCCTCCGAGTGAAGAAGACGGAGTTAGACCAATCTGCCCCCGAGTGTATATTTGGTAATTGAGTGTGCCATAAAGTGTCGTGACGTCACCACTTCCCATTCAATGCTAATTCAGTGTCCGGGGGTTCGAGACCCGTCACGAGTGCTAGCAACATATCGGGACTGACAATGTCTCGTTGCGAAGGTCGGCTTGTATTGTCTAACTCGGGTTTGTTTCATGGCTGAGAATATTACGTCCTCCTTGATTTGAGTGTGTCTGTTTCTCTCTCTCTCCCTCTCTCTCTGGACTTGTTCTTTTCTCTCTCGCTTATTGCAACAAGGGGCATACAGCTCTATCCTGACAAGAAAGAGCTAGTAACTTCAAATAAATTGTCATGTATTCATAGGCCAAGTCATGTGATATACAGTTGCTACTATTGATAGATAATATATTATAAACACGCATAAAATAACAGAAATAATATAGTACGATGTTATCGATGTTGACCGCAATTTGTATTTTCTAAAAAGACCTTCCTTTAGAAATTGGACTATATAAAATAGAACCGAGCGTATCTACTTTATCTTGAGCAACATTGTTTTTGTTGTATATTTTCTTTTGATAGGATGAGAAATTAGAGAGTAAGAGGGAGAGTAAAGGAAGAGCCAGTTCACGGACAGGAGAAAGAAGGCACGACCAAGGTGGTATGAACATGTGAGAGGAATGGAGAGGGAAAGGATGCCCAGGAGGATGTTGGATATGGAGAGGGGAGGTAGGAGGTCGAGAGGAAGACAAAGGGACTGATAGCTGAAGGAGTAAGGAGGAGTGTGGAGGAGAGATGGCGAGAGGAAAGGGTGACCAGGAGGATGTTGGATATGGAGGGGGGAGGTAGGAGGCAGAGAGGAAGACAAAGGGACTGATAGCTGAAGGAGTAAGGAGGAGTGTGGAGGAGAGATGGCGAGAGGAAAGGGTGACCAGGAGGATGTTGGATATGGAGGGGGGAGGTAGGAGGCAGAGAGGAAGACAAAGGGACTGATAGCTGAAGGAGTAAGGAGGAGTGTGGAGGAGAGATGGCGAGAGGAAAGATAGACGGTGTAGAGGCTAGCCAGCGGCTAGAAGCTGTTCATGGTGATGATGATGATGATGATGATTTTCTTTTGTAGCGTGTCTTACTACTTGTTCAACTTACACGCCTATGTACTAAATTCGCTAATGTGTCAAGAATGAACAAGGTAGAATTGAGGAGAAGTATACCCGAATTTTTGTGGAGGGAGTGTGGAAACCCCTTGAGGAAAAATCATCCTCATTACACCCAACCAGGACTCGAATCTGTATATCCCCGTCATAAACATTCTAGTCTACTGCGAGAATTATGCCTTACACCGTGCGATCACAGAATCGGGATTTTTTTATCTATAAAAAAAACAGCAAACATAGTTTTGCTAGAGTAGGATTAAATCTACTATTTTACGAATCCGAATCTTAATTTTATCTACGAGTCCCGAATTTAGACTCCCGTTATTTTCTCGAATCTTCTCATTTAATATAATTAAGGATTCGATGCTCCCATCACTAATACTTAACTTAGCTCACGTTTCTCCCGCCCCTCCCGGAGAACGTTGATTGAAAGGAGGGAAGCTAATTGATGGATATTGTCAACTCTCTTGTCTGACTTGTCTAGCCTTGGCTCTGAAGGATCATTTTACAACCTCCAAACCCTGTTTCGAAATGTGTTGTCTTTGTGTTATTTAATTTTATTTAATGTCCCCATAAAACCAATGCAAAGAACAGTGAGATGACTAGGATCGCAGCCAAGTTTGTTCCCTGACGGATCGGGTTTCAAGGTGGTGACATCATGCTGCGATCGAGTGACGTCATTGTTTACACCTTATATTCACCTTCTGTACATATTACTGTAGACTTATCACATGTGTTATTGTGAATATGTGCCAGGTAGACTGAAGAATGAACTTATCACATGTATTAAAATTACTATATAGCAGACAAAAAAAAACCTAAGCCGATTTCATTTCATGAGAAGATTCTCGACTGCTTTGGGAATTGTTAGAGCACGGATGAACTATGGTCAGGGTATATCACATACTTGCTTTTAAAATTGTTTCAGAGAATGTCCATACATTTCATTGCCCGAATTATTTGGGCGCAATGCAGATAAGGTGATGATAAATATTTCCCTTTTCATACATCTGATTGTTGTGTGATTAAAGACGACAACTCTAGAGCTAAAACATCCTGGTGGCTTGCTATTATTGTAAACCTCCGTTTATAAAGCACGTCTTTTAACACTAAATAAAACTAATACACATTCAACATACACACACACAAACATATATATATATATTTTTTTCTTGTAGTTTTATAATAAATATAAGCACTATTTTAACATCGGCAAGTCCTCTTTGCTCTATGGAGGGAGTGTTATATGAATAACTCTCTAGAAGTAAACTGGTGGCTTGCTAGAGCATCTTCCTGTCCTCCTTGCTCCATGGTAGTCATGATAGAGCATCTTCCTGTCCTCCTTGCTCCATGCTAGTCCTGATAGAGCATCTTCCTGTCCTCCTTGCTCCGTGCTAGTCCTGTTAGAGCATCTTCCTGTCCTCCTTGCTCCATGGTAGTCATGATAGAGCATCTTCCTGTCTTCCTTGCTCCATGCTAGTCCTGATAGAGCATCTTCATGTTCTCCTTGCTCCATTGTAGTCCTGTTAGAGCATATTCATGTCCTCCTTGCACTATGGTAGGTCTGCTAGAGCATCTTCCTGTCCTCCTTGCTCCATGCTAGTCCTGTTAGAGCATCTTCCTGTCCTCCTTGTACTATGGTAGGTCTGCTAGAGCATCTTCCTGTCCTCCTTGCTCCATGCTAGTCCTGTTAGAGCATCATCCTGTCCTCCTTGCTCCATGGTAGTCCTGTTAGAGCATCTTCCTGTCCTCCTTGCTCCATGGTAGTCCTGTTAGAGCATCTTCCTGTCCTCCTTGCTCCATGCTAGTCCTGTTAGAGCATCTTCCTGTCCTCCTTGCTCCATGCTAGTCCTGCTAGAGCATATTCATGTCCTCCTTGCTCCATGGTAGTCCTGTTAGAGCATCTTCCTGTCTTCCTTGCTCTATGGTAGTCATGATAGAGCTTCTTCCTGTCTTCCTTGCTCCATGCTAGTCCTGTTAGAGCAGCTTCCTGTCCTCCTTGCTTCATGGTAGTCATAACCATGGTAGTCCTGTTAGAGCATCTTCCTGTCCTCTTTGCTCCATGGTAGTCCTGTTAGAGCATCTTCCTGTCCTCCTTGCTCCATGGTAGTCATGATAGAGCTTCTTCCTGTCCTCCTTGCTCCATGGTATTCCTGCTAGAATATCTTCAGCCTCGCACAATGAACAGCGAAAAGGAACTGTAATTGAACCCGCTACACAAGAGAAGGCCTAGTGTCTCTTCAACGCGGCCGTTGTCTAATTTTCCGAACCACCGCGTCCTCACAACTGACAGACAACAAAAGAACGTGGGACGCCCGCGTCGTCAATTGCCAGATCCGTGTCATTTTATTCAAATCCTTGTTTGAGAAGTTCAACAACGCGTGTTACAGTTTAAAGGAAATGGGGCCAAGTTAACGTGGTTTTTTTCGGGTCGATTACAACTTTCCTCGATCATCTGATTTGTATTGGTCCAATTATTGTCCTCATGGTTAAGTTAGCTGGGTGGTTAGCTGATAGACCTGGTTTGATATCTTAGCTCAGTCGCTAGCGTGTCTGCCTACAGAACTAAGGGTGGGTTCGATTACCGGCAGGACCGAAACATTGATCGTTGATGATCGTGAGCTTCCACTTTCATATTGATGCACTAACGGTCGTGGTATTTGGTGTTGTGTCTGGTCTAAATTTAAGTTAGTTTATAAGTCATGGGCTGATATAAATGCTCGGCTTAGATTGTGCATGTTAAATGCCTAAAAAAATAATAAAAATTCTGAGGACCCTCGTTTGATTTCTTGTGGACCTTAAGGTGGGGCAGAAAGGAACGTGATCTGTATTTTTGTAGTTTTTTACATACAAAATTACATTTTTGGGTATAAATAAATGAAATGTTGATTCAGTAGAAACTTACTGCATACAGCTATCTCGACAGTTGTTGAATATCTGTAATGGCAAGCATGAATTTAGAAATTGTAAAAAGGGGGGAGGGGGCACAGATATATTGAATGTAGAAACAATTGCATGCGCTGGTAGGCATATTTTTCGTTAACACGCGTCCTTCTTGCCAATCTCCTTGCCCAGTACCCAGTGCCCAGTGCCCACCCCTACTCTCCCACAACCTAGCAATAAGATGCAAAATTAAAAATCAAATATTCTACCTAAGAGGGGGTATGTGTCCCCTACGCCCCCCCCCCCCCTTAAATTCGCGCCTGGTCATGAGCGTCGCGGGCCAGATTCCAACAAGCAGACGCTGCCTCACAGCTACAAGCTTGTCATAATCCAGAGAGTCTCCCAGTCACGAACGTTAGTAAAGCCATGGAACAAATTTGGCTCACGAAAATAATTAAAATGTCGTGGAATTATCTTTCAGGTCTTGATATATTTTTTGAGCCAAGTTTATTGTTCAGGTAAGAATATATTTTTATCACTTATCCAGATTTATCTTAAATTTACAACAACTCCCAAGTGATGACAAAGCTAAAAAATGAGAAAATCTTAGAAATAAGAATTTATGAAATTTTGATTGAGAATATCAGTTTGATATTAATAACATTTTGAGCACCGTGTCTTACTACCTGTTCGGGTTATATGCCTATGTACTAACTAAGCTAATGGGCTAGAGATGAGGTGGGTTTAATTTAGAGAAAGTGTACTTTCATTTGCATTGAGAAAGAGAGAGAGAGTGATAATCCATTTATGGAAATCCACCGTCAGTACAACTTACTGGGGTCGAACTCCAATTTTCACTGTCATCGGCAATCTAGTATCTTGCTAATGTGATGCCTTAGACCATGTGGCCACCAAAGCGGGCTATTTCTAGTATTTTTTGGTCATGAATAGGTCTATTTATATATAGCTTATAAATAATTCATTGAATATAGTCCAGATAATTTGAAAAGCAGCCTGTAATGCTTGTAAAATAATACGATAGTATACTTAGTAGGCCGCAAGCCGCCACTGTGGATAATTTTCCGAAAAAATGAACCTCTCTGTCCATGTGTCAGCATAGCAGAACAACCGTCATATGAGGACTGTTTGGATCGCAAGTCAATCACGTCCTTTTAGACGATGACATCAAAATACGAACCGAAGTAACACGTGATGTCAACATTTCCCTTGAAAAACACTAGAAATGCTGTCACACCGGTTTCCAGGGGCCGCTCTCAATGTCAGTCCGTTTGTTTTCTCTACCGAGACACGCAATTACTTATTATGATTATATTTATAAATGACTGAACTCGATAAGAAGTCACGAACTTTCATTTGCCTCATTTCATTGCAAATTTGCTTTGTTTTTAAAAATATACCAATATGTGTTGTTATGTCCTTAGACCGATCCTTTGCCTTGCCCAAATTGAGCCCACCATCATGTCCTTCCTATCAGCCGCTTCCTTTTTCAGGTCCTGAAACTTTTAAATCTTCTTCCCTTGTTTATAGTAATCGATCAGTTGCATACGTGATCTTTTGCTCCCTTCCATCTTTACACCTTGCCTCCTATGACGTCACCCAATAAGACATTTCTTCTAATAATGTGAGCCATACAGTTGGCGTTCCTTCGTAAAATCCCCGGCAGAGTGGTGATATTTTCATTGAATCTTCTTAGAACTTCTTCATTGGTCTCCAATCAATGTCTACACTGGTAGAAGTCACATGTTTCTTAAAATGTTATTATTAGCACCGCGTCTTACTACCCGTTCGGGTTGTACGCACTTACGCTAATGTGTAATGGTAGGGTGATTGTGAGATGAAATGGAGGACCTACAGTTTAACGTGGGATCCGAATCACGGTGGAGGCCTGGCATTCCCCACATTCACAAGATGTCTTGTCAGAGGTGAAGGAAGGGTTTGGTAATCAGATAAATCTTTGCCGGGACCGAGGATTGAACCCCGGCCGCCAGCACAGAAGTCTGACACCTTACCCCTAGACCACCAGGTCACATTCATAAAATATATTTACCTAGTTGGCATTACCAAAGCACGCACATATACTCAATTCTTCTAGTTAGTCCCAGGACGGAAACACCACCCTCCAACCAAGTGATTAGCTCCCCTTCCCACTGAGCCACCAATAAATGATTATTATTTTCATGCTTGGTGATTACAACATTTAAATTACAATCGTTAGAGAGAAAGTTTTTTTGTTGTTTTGTTTTGGCATCGTGTCTTATTAGTGGTCATCCGTATTCGATACATCTATGGGGCAGCAGGAATGAGAAAGGTGGAATTTGCGTGGAGGGAGATTGGGAAACAGCTCACGAAAATCCAGTAAGTGACTAGATGAACTTGACATTTAGTACGATTGTCCACCGGTGCGGGATGGCCTGAGTTCAGATGCTGAAAGTTTCCATAAACAATATTAATATATAGAGTAACTTATCTAAAGTGACAGCGAGAACGCTGTGTATCAGAGCACATATGTTTGTTGATCTGACTGTACTCCCGACATTCTTCCTCCAGGTTTTATGATCCAGACTCCTCCACTAGGCTCCTCAATGCACGGACAATGACTACACACACACACACACGCACACACACGCACACACACGCACACACAAATTCCTTGCAGGTTCGCAATGCAACAGACTTGGGACGATTATTTTTCGTTGCCTGGAAAATCAATTACAGACACTTGGGACAAGAGCCGTTCACGTACCCTTTGACGATCTCTTGTACTGACATAGGTAACACGTGGATGAGTGGTTAGGTGTGCACTATCATTCAACATTTTTTGTTTGAGTACACCCAGATATAATTTCTCTTCAACTTTGTACACACAAATCTGTTGGTGCATAATACAAGTTATTATGATGTATTATATAGTCTACAATTAAAATAGCGGTCCTGGTGGTCTAGGCGTAAGGTGTTGGACTTCTGTGCTGGAGGTCCGGAATTCAATCCTCGGTCTCGGCACAGATCTATCTGATTACCAAACCCTTCCTTCACCTCTGACAAGACATCTTGTGAATGTGTGGAATGCCAGACCTCCACCGTGGTTCGGATCCCACGTTAAACTGTAGGTCCTCCATTTCATCTCACAATCACC
>CABFOV010005052.1:33608-46335 GCA_902141375.1 Timema poppense
GGTTAGACGCTGTGATGGTAAGACGCTGTGGCGCTTAGACGCTGTGATGGTAAGACGCTGTGACGGTTAGACTCTGTGATGGTAAGACGCTTTGATGGTTAGACGCTGTGGTGGTTAGACGCTGTGATGGTAAGACGCTGCGGCGGTTAAACGCTGTGATGGTAAGACACTGTGACGGTAAGACGCTGTGATGGTTAGACGCCGTGGCGGTTAGACGCTGTGGCGGTTAGACGCTGTGATGGTAAGACGCTGTGATGGTAAGACGCTGTGACGGTTAGACTCTGTGATGGTAAGACGCTGTGATGGTTAGACGCTGTGGTGGTTAGACGCTGTGATGGTAAGACGCTGCGGCGGTTAAACGCTGTGATGGTTAGACGCTGTGATGGTAAGACGCTGTGATGGTAAGACACTGTGACGGTAAGACGCTGTGATGGTTAGACGCTGTGGTGGTTAGACGCTGTGATGGTAAGACGCTGTGGCGGTTAAACGCTGTGATGGTAAGACGCTGTGATGGTAAGACGCTGTGGTGGTTAGACGCCGTGGCGGTTAGACGGGCTGGTGTTTTCCCGCCAGATGTGGCCGACATCACAGTCCAGTCGTGAGGTGTCTCCCTCCACAGACTTGTTTACATCGTCGTCATGGCAACTGTCACCCTCTATCACCTTTATTTGCTCGCTACGAGATATAGGAGATACGCTATAATGATGTCCTAGTCAGGTCCTTGTTGCGTCATTCTCGGACTGACAGCTATGTCAACTCTCACGTATTCATACGTCAAGTCATGTGTCTGCAAACTCTCACTAGATATTATCAATACCTATAGAATAATAATAATAATATAGTAAAATGTTATCAATGTTTACTGCAAATAATGTTTGTATTTTTTAAAAGGTCCTTCCTATGTAAATTGGTCTGTATAGTAGGTATTATTCTGGTTAGAAGATACTTTTAGAAAACACAAACATTATTGATAACATTGATAACACACTACTATATAGACTATTCGACCACCGAAGCGAGTCACCGTCGCTAATTCTTCAGACTAAGACGGCGGTTATCATCATTTTAATTTCTTTCCCTTTATTTTTTTATCTCAGCTATTATCTTAATTTCCCATCCACCTTCCATTTAGCACACATCCGTGTTCCCTTATTTCACATTCTACACTCGAGTAACACTCCCACGACGATAATTAAACATGTAAACCTAATTAAAAATATTTCAACTGTACACTATGATAAGTTTAGTAAATCTCTCTCTAATTTTTTACTGTCTACAGGAAACACGCTTGTGAACAACTCTAGACGTTATTCTAACTTTAATTATTAAACTCTTCGATCAGCCAGTACTCGAACCGTGGTCTCATAGGGACCCTTAAAAAACTAGACCGTAAGTGGTTTCGACCATGTCAGGACCTCGCCTCCACTTGTAGTCCTTGAAGAAACTCTAGAAGAAACCTCCCGGAAACCTTCCAGGGAGCAATACGGAGAAGTGTTCAAGTTTTACTAATGAGTGTTTAGCGTTCCCTTTCTAATTGCCCCCCTGGTTTCAATAACCTGTTCAAAATAACTGAACATAGCATGGGAAACCTAGCAAATAACAACAAGAAAACGCGAGTTTTGGTCAAATTCTGGCAGTTTTTAAAAGTACATAATATTGTTTTAATAGATAAATATCTAGTTTAATTTTTCTGCAACCTGCTTCGATGACCGCATGGTCTATTGCAGGGGCCCTCAATTATTTTTGATGGAGGTCCGTTTTAAAAACTCTAAATACTTCCGCGGCCCGGCCAAAACTTCAACACTGACTCAAGTTCAAGCCCTATACGACTATACTAAATCAAAAAACGTGATTTTATTATATTTTTAGTTGTTTTACTTATTTATTATTGTTGGCCTTCCATGCTTACTACCCGCCCACCACCGAAATACCACCATTTCTTTTGTTTATCGCTATCTCGTCAAGGTCCTTAAAAATGTATCTGCGGTCCGGATGAGTACCGCGGCCCTCCATTTGGTGACCACTGGTCTTATTGCGTCATTATCGTGTTAGATTAGACTGTTGATGACAAGAAGATTGGGGTTCAAATCTCGGTTGGGTGTACTGAGGGTGGTTCCCCCTAAAATTGTTTTCCACTCTTCCTGCACCTGGATGTAGGTACATTTCCTCTAAATTCAATCCTCCTCATCCCTGATACATTATTAGCATTCTTTGGAGGTAGTAAGACGCGGTGTTTAAAATAATAACTCTACTATTGGTTATGTCAACAGTTCTTCAATATCTGTCAGATACATCCTGGAAATTAACCAGTTTTTTTTTCCGCTATTTAAAATGTTTCTTATCAAATTTTAGGACACACAAGTCAAATATTCAAGCGCTGTTGATATCAACAAGTGCAATAATAATATTTAGCGCCGCGTCTTACTACCCGTTCGGGTTATACGCTTTAAGTACTAGTTACTCTAATGTATTAGGAATTGGGAAGGTTGAATTAGAGGAAGTGAACCCGCATTTGCGTGGAGGGAGAGTGGAAAACCATTTAGGAAAAAACCACCCCCAGTTCACCCGACCGAGATTCGAACCTCGATCTCCCCGTCCTCGTCAGACGAGCTCAACACGACAAGCGCGTTAGCCAACTACGCCACCGAGGCGGGTAACAAGTGTAAAAATCTAAACTAAAATTATCTACTGGACAAATATTTTCTTAATGCAGGACAAAAAGGTGTTTTACTATATTAAAGAAAACCCGAATAAATGTGACCGAGGCTTGTGTTATCTTTCCTCATATTCCCCTCATTCTTCAGGCTGGTATGCCATCTTCGAGGAGGCTACGTCACATGAGGCGACTCTGAGAGGAGATCTGCCTGGAGTATGTCAGTGGATTGCAGTCCTATAAGAAACCAGATGACACGCGCGTGTAAACATGCGATAAGGACATTAGGAGGAGAAATACTTCTTTCAGACTCGGCTTCTAATACATCTTATTGAACATAAAAAACCAGCGGTGTGTTTCGGCGGGTCTGGGTGGGTGGGTCGTGGGTGTTGACCCTGGAAGGGCAAGGTCGCAGGGTCACGAGTTGGCGGTAGAAAGTGCAATGACACCTCCTAGGGTCCCTGGGAAGACATGTCGCAGGACTTGCCCGTTTCCGGCTGGTGGCGTGTTCCCAAAAGTATCTACGCTGTGTATGGACACCCCCTACAGGGCTGTACAATATGAACAGGACTGTGTCCCATGTTATAAGCTACGGAACAACGAAACTTTAGTTTAGATAGTATGGGGACAATAGACGACTAGTTTTGGGGGTTTAAATAAGGCTATTTAATGGTTAATGTACTCTACAGTCATATTTCCACCAAAAAACCTTTTCTAACAGCTAGAACGGTTACTAGATCTACTTTTATAGTAAAGGTCGATACACACAGAATTCTAAGCCAAACAATGGTTCTTCTTTTCCCTCCAAAATTCAGTGTTGTTTCTTTCTGGTGTGCTACAGTGACGTTTAGTTATGATGGCGTTCTACAAAATGTCTTGTTTGGGTTCAGGTTATAGTACTGAGGACGAGAAGATGTTTCTGTTAGCAGCTGTTTTGGAAGATGAAGAAATTTTAGGAGATGGAGGTTTGACTTGTTTAATTAACGCTTCCATTTTAATATAAATACATTTATTAAATATAAAACTTAATATAATATTTCTTAAATAAACGCGAAACAAATTGAAAACGAAACTTCGACACTTATTTAGTTATTTTCATCAAACCAGCACCGAGTCTGCTCAACACTTAGCCCAAGTTGTGTTATGCGCATGAGCAACGTAAGATGGCTCAAGATGGGAGATGGAAAATTGTCCGGCCAGCAATCGGAAAAAACATAGCGCGGCTTAGCAAGGATAGCTTAGCTTTCTGTGTGAATCGGCCTCTAGCACCTTATCTGACAGCTAGGACGATTACCAGATCTAATTTCATTGTAAGAATCTTATCTGACAGCTAAGACGGTTACTACATCTACTTTAATGAATTCATACGTCAAGTAATGTAATATGCAGCTGTCGTTTTTGATAGATGTTAATATCAATAAACAAACAATGTAGTAACTCCCAGTGTTGCCTCCCTCTCCACTCAGCTACAGGAACAGTCCTGGAAGTGTTAATGAAGGTCATCATCTTGTGGATGTGTTAGAGCACTTGGTGTGGTATTATGTATGCCCTAGTAATTAGCATCAACTCTTTAACAACTCACAAATTATCTTTGAACCGACGTTCCGAGAGTACAGCCTAACTAACAATAAACTGGAACTGGACTTGTCTGTCAGTGTCCCATCCCTTGTTCCTTGTCTGGTATGTAAGTGTCCCATCCCTTGTTCCTTGTCTGGTATGTAAGTGTCCCATCCCTTGTTCCTTGTCTGGTATGTTAATGTCCCATCATTTGTACCAGCTATATGGTGTTGTTATTGTTGGGTTGAGGTCCTTTCAAAATGTACCATGGCTACAACAACCCTCTAAACTTACCTGTAATCTACAGTACCACTCCCTTGGGTAGTTCTTGCTCGGAGAGACCACGCGGTGTACAGCGCATGTGCAGTAACCGACCGGAAACGTCTTTCGATGCTTCTTTCTATTAGCGACCTGTGTGAAGTGAGGCGTGTACAGACAGGTCCATAAAGCGAGACAGTATTCCTCGTATGTGTGTGTGTGTGTGTCCGCTGAACAAATCTTGTCTGGGTTCTTTGATGATCTTCAAGGTTTATCATAACATTATAAAACACACCATCTTCTCTTATCTAGCCAAGGCATTGCATCATTGTAATTACTAATGTTGCCAGGTATACCAACTACATTCTTCACTAAGCAATTGTCCGTTACGGCCAGCCTAAAAAACAAAAACAATCTAATTTTTACTAGCCAAGCCAGTATTTTTTTAAATTTCCGGCCTCATTAGAACTTCCAAGCTCCTGTGTTCTGTTGTTTACAAATAACCCTAAAGTGTACATAATAAACATCCTGGGGAAGAAGAAGATTAAAATATTTCGAGGCCCTTTATATCAGTGTTTCGTAACCTTTTATTACTCGCGGTCCTCTAAATATCCTAAATTTTTTTTGCGGTCCCCTAGTTTTTACTAACATATTAATCATTAAGATTTATTGTAAAATCGTGATTTTATTTACTGATTATTTATAATAGCAAACAAATAAAAAAACAGAAATTAAACTATTTAAATATATTTGATGGAACATCTACTGTTGAACACTTTCCACTAATTTGTATATTCTTGTTTAATTTGTATTACTTAGTGCTATTCGCATGCAATAGTCGATTATGAGTCGATTTCACTGCTTCGTTTTAATATTTGCAATTGTGGAAAATCCCTTTTCACATAAATAAGCAGAAACAAAGAACAGCACAATCTTAATGGTGATGGCAAACAGATGGGGATTATTTGTACTATCTGTGATTCCAATTATCCGTGCTTCCCCTCCGTTACCCCTGAGAATCGAGAGTATACTGTGCTTACATGCTCACGATCATCGAATTCTTTCTTCCAAAACGTAAAATTTAAGATAATTGACTTCAGTATTAAGAAAATAACATTTTTAATTACTTTTTTCAAGGCCCCCCACCCAATTAAACAACTTTTGGCGACCCCGGTTAAGAATCGCCGCTTTTATTATATTAGGAAATATTATACATAAACTTATTTATGGGACTAATATTTTTCTCAGAAAATAATTCGATGCCTCGCCCTATTTTCACTTGAAGATGCCTGAGGCGAAATGTCGTCTCATTTCATTGTTGTATAAAACATTAGTCCAGGATATTATTAGTCTGAATGCAAGAAGGACTCTAGTGCAGCATCTCTTTGACACTCAACAGCGGTCTAATAATCTCATTGTTGACTAGGAGACTCGTGTTCAAGGATTATTAGTGCTACAGTAGCCCCATGACTTCTTTGGTGCTGATTGACAGCTCACAGCCGACAGCTGACGGCTTTGAAAAGTTACCAGACCAAATTATGTATCCCTAACCCAAACCATATGATCTGCAAAAACATAAGTTTAGCAGCTGTCACTTCTGACAGTCAAAAGTTAGGTATATACCTAAATGTTGACTGTCAGACGTCAGCTGTGAGCTGTCAGTCAGCACCAAAGAAGCCATGGGGCAGCTGTATATATACCCTGATCTTGGTTGGAAGAACAGTAGAGAAAACCAATTTTTTTTTTTTTTTTGCGGCCAATATTAATAACATTTTCTTATATTATTTGTGTTATTTGATAGGTACTGATAATATCTATCAAAAGTGACATCTGCAGATGACAATACCTATGTATGAACATATTAACATTGTTTTAGTAACGTTAGTAACTAACTTCTACTGTTCTTCCTACCATTCATACTAAACTTTATTCAACCTCTCACATGTTAGTTATTTACCAAAACCTTCACCGCATCAACACCAGCATTTTTTTAATACCATATTAAAAAGAAAGACAATTAATTAGCATATGATTATGTCAAAAGCCTTTGGATATTTAGATGGGCCTATATTTAATACTGGTTTGAGCAGTGGCATAACTGAATATCTGATACCTAACCTAACATATTATTATTGTCTTTATTTACATGGAGAAATTAAGGCGTAAGACTTCTCTTACATTTAACCATGTCTTAAGTTAACATTACACTGCATCAACAATATATTATATGCAATCAAATTAATAAACGTCCAAAAAGATACACTAACAAATGAGGNCCCCCCCCGACAAAATTCCTTATAGGCGGTATTAACAAAGAATCACAACCTAAAAATTTCGTAAGAACTATACAGCGGCTTTGACAAAGAGATTAAAACAAAACAGAAAGGGCGGTATCGACAAAGAATCCAATACTCGCACATGGGCATAGAAACGTTTTTCAGGCGATATGGAGAATCGACATAAAATTTCTGTAAAGTTCATTGAAAGTTTTTTTTTGTTAACTCTGTGAATTAAAACATAATTTTACGAAAATAATCTTTTATAATTAGAAAACATCAGTTCAAAATAAAAAACACAATATATATGTGCTTTGGTGTGTAAAACACAATATATCCCATTGATTTGTAGACTAAAATATGTCATTTTACCACTCCCACCATGTTATTAATTTGTGGGTGATCTCACTGGGTGACGTCACATTCCGAATTACTTCGAGGATATCCGAAGCTCTATGGCTTTATTTTTATTTATTTAAAAAATTGTCAATAATATAACTTTTTATTTATGTTTGTAGGTGTTTAACAAAGAGCAATATATTTATTAAATAATTCTTATCTTCCAGTTTAATTAATTGTAGTGATAATATCATCCCTTCTGAAGTTTTAAATAGTTGGGCCAACACCCCAAAAATGTAAGATTTTAAGGTAAAATATTAAAATGTATTCTTTTAAATATTCTGATCTCAGAAATCTAAATATTAAGCTAGAATTAGAAAAGTGTGAAAATCTTTATTTAAAACTAATATTCGCCATTATTGAACCTATTATATTTTTCTCTTTTACAATTTATTTAATGGGGGATTTATTTGTAAGAGCACAATATTTGATAGTTAAATAACGTTCACAACGTTCAAGGAAAATACCCCTAGGCCACACGTGCCCATGTTTAATCTACATACTCTGTAAAACTAACTAAACTAGATTTCCATTTTCGAAATATTTGTCACATCTACTATTTTATACAATAAAAACGCTGACAAATATTCGTAAAGACTGGCAACAACTACACATGCCATTATATGTTTTGTTTTAAAAATTTGAATCTATCACAATACAGCTAGCTCGTGTTCACACCTTCACAATCCTTCACACTGCAGCCAGCTCGTGTTCACACCTCCACAATCCTTCACACTGCAACTAGCTCGTGTTCACACCTCCACAATCCTTCACACTGCAGCCAGCTCGTGTTCACACCTCTACAATCCTCCACACTGCAGCCAGCTCGTGTTCACATCTCCACAATCCTTCACACTGCAACTAGCTCGTGTTCACATCTCCACAATCCTTCACACTACAGCTAGCTTGAGTTCACACCTCCACAATCCTTTACACTGCAACTATCTCGTGTTCACACCTCCACAATCCTTCACACTGCAGCCAGCTCATGTTCACATCTCCACAATCCTTCACACTGCAACTAACTCGTGTTCACACCTTCACAATCCTTCACACTACAGCTAGCTTGAGTTCACACCTCCACAATCCTTCACACTACAGCTAGCTCGTGTTAAAATCTCCACAATCCTTCACACTGCAGCCAGCTCGTGTTCACATCTCCACAATCCTTCACACTGCAACTAGCTCGTGTTCACACCTTCACAATCCTTCACAACAGCTAGCTTGAGTTCACACCTCCACAATCCTTCACACTGCAACTAGCTGGTGTTCACACCTCCACAATCCTTCACACTGCAGCCAGCTCATGTTCACATCTCCACAATCCTTCACACTGCAGATAGCTTGTGTTCACACCTGGACAATCCTTCACACTGCAGCTAGCTTGTGTTCACACCTCCACAATCCTTCACACTGCAGCTAGCTCGTGTTCACACCTCCACAATCCTTCACACTGCAACTAGCTCGTGTTCACACCTCTACAATCCTTCACACTGCAGCTAGCTTGTGTTCACACCTGGACAATCCTTCACACTACAGCTATCTCGTATTCACACCTCCACAATACTTCACACTGCAGCTAGCTCGTGTTCACACCTCCACAATCCTTCACACTGCAACTAGCTCGTGTTCACACCTCCACAATCCTTCACACTGCCGCTAGCTTGTGTTCACACCAGGACAATCCTTCACACTACAGCTAGCTCGTATTCACACCTCCACAATCCTTCACACTACAGCTAGCTTGAGTTCACACCTCCACAATCCTTCACACTGCAACTAGCTCGTGTTCACACCTCCACACTGCAGCCATCTCATGTTCACATCTCCAAAATCCTTCACACTGCAGCTAGCTTGTGTTCACACCTGGACAATCCTTCACACTGCAACTAGCTCGTATTCACACCTGGACAATCCTTCACACTACAGCTAGCTCGTGTTCACACCTGGACAATCCTTCACACTGCAGCTAGACCAAGTTCACACCTCTACAATCTTTCACACTGCAGCTAGATCAAGTTCACACCTCCACATTCTTTCACATTTCCTTCTCTAGGATTGTAGAGCGAGTATTCAGGAGTTCTTGCAGAATTTCCTCAACATCCTTCAACAATGCTTCAAGTGGTTTACGAGAGTCCACTTCCTTCACGAATCCTTGCTTCTGATAGTTCGTAATCAAAGGCATTGACTCCGTCTCGTACGTCCTAAACCTCCTCCTGATCACCTCCTCATTGTCGTCCTCCCGTCCACTGCCGGAGGTTCCTCTCTGAAGGATCCTCTCTCTGCAAACCTCCTCGCCGGCGGTTAGATAGAGGACGCCCACCAGATCCACCCTGCTCGCCATCATTTTGTTCCAATAGTCAAAGTTGTCCTTCGTCACCGGGTAGCCGTCGATCAGGAATAGTTCCGCCTGAGGATCCTTTTCTATCGCTTTGATCAGAAGAGTCGCCGTGATTTCAGCAGGGACCATCAGTCCTTTCCGGAAGTGTTCGTCAATTGTGGTCGCATATTTGGAGCCCACTTTCACCTTCTCTTTCCGGAGTAGTTCCCCCGCCGACAAATGTCTGTAGTTAAATTTCCGGGCGAGGGTTCCACAGAGAGTACCCTTACCGGAACCAGGGCAACCCAGGACGAACACGATCTTGGGTTTGATGATATTCATCACAGCCTGGCGCACAATAACCTCCATTATCTGACGTAACGCTTTGTTATGCGTCTGCCACTAGGATTATAATTAACAAAATATATTTAAAATTGCGAGAAACAAAACCTTACAAAACTTATCACTGGTAATCAAAAGAAAATTATTGCGTGGATTTGT
Source organism: Timema poppense (assembly GCA_902141375.1). Lineage (NCBI taxonomy): Eukaryota > Metazoa > Arthropoda > Insecta > Phasmatodea > Timematidae > Timema > Timema poppense. Next base: position 43,573 of record CABFOV010005052.1, read on the forward strand.
GTAACTTGTAACTTCTGTGTTGTGAAAATGATCTTGCTTCTGTTTGTTAATCATCAGTGTTGCCATCTAATTCACTAATTGCGTTTCCAAAACAAATTTTACCTTGTCAATCTTTGACCATAAGCTAAATAATAAAAAAACAAAGCAATCTAAATCATTATTTCCGCCAATCAATGGTTTATTGTAAAGTCTCCACTTTCAAAGGTCAAATTTGTGTTTCAATATTAAGAAGAGGCTCTGCGTGTTGGTAAATCAATTCGGTGAAAGGTCATGTAAAGTCAATAAACAAATGAAAGCAGATTTGAACTGCCCTTGCTATAAATTAAATTAACGCGCTAACAAATTACATGAAACCGTTTACTATACAACAATGCAAAATATCATTGATACGTTACCAATCATGTTTAAACAGTTTTATTTGTCAATAGACTGTTTATATATTATTTTAAACAAATTATTTCTAAAAACTATGTTTTTATATAGTAGGAAACGGTATACAACTATTAATATAGAAAAGACAATTGTGATTGAGCAGCGGAGACTGGTTGTGGTTGTAGTAGAAGTTCTTTCATCAGCCGTAGGAGCGTCGTGTTCACGACAGTCACGATCTCTGTTAGTGAGCTTTAAAAGGTAGATTGGAGCGGTATTAACATCAAAAATATAGTAGAGTATTATTGAGTAAGTATAATAATATTCCTTGTTGCTTAACTGCAGTGTTTGCTCTCAAATAAACACTAGTCTATTTAAATGATTAATATAAGGCGAAAAGGTTATTGAGATTAAGTATTAAAACACGTTTAAAGTAAAAAGGATACGTTGTATCCCCATAAATATATGCTAATGAATAAATAACGAAAGTTCTTTTAATTTTTATATTTTAAATATAATTTAGGATGAAAAGAATGACAAAACTTCGGGAGTAGACTGGACGATTTATAGTGACATTATAATTATTTGACCTAGTAAATTATATATATATATATATACATACATATATATCTTGATATAAATAAATGTATTTATTTAAGGAATTTAACGCGCACTTTTTGAACCGACTGATTATATCAGCGCATGAGAATTTATATGAGCGAGCGTGAAAGAGACCACCAATTTTGCCGGGAAGGGTATTTTCACATATCTACCAAGCTTCTCTTACATGCCACAATCAACATGGGACCGACGGATTTACTTATCCTCCGAAGGTAGTTGTACTATGAGCTTTTATCACTCAAAAATCCGTAGATCCCGGTTGAGTATGAACCCATAATCATCGGGGCCTAGAATTGTTTCGCCGAATGAAACAATTTTGTACACTAATATTTTTAAATTATTATCTGTATAACTATCGGCAATTTAATTAAGAATTTTGGAATACCTGCTTCCTCCCCAAACTGTCCTGCACGCCAGAATAAGGCCAGTCACAAAATCTGCCTTCCTCATTAGAGTAATTAAATGCGTATAACTCAAACGAGAAATAAGATTAAGAATATAAAAAAACTGATTTTTAAAGTAAACGCCTGGTATTCTGCAGATATGTTGGCCCGCAAAGCTCTCCAGTTAAAAGTGTTGCCGACCAAGGCAGGAGGTTGCTTTGTGGGTAGCGGAGCACTCATGCAAAACCTCCCTCATTACCTCCTTGACAATTAAGTCCAGAGAGTTAATTAATACCTGTTTGAAAGTCTCTCCTCTAAAAGAAAAATAATATGTTCTCCCGTCCTTTTCACGTTCCCAGCGACATACACTATCACCCTCAGTTTTCCGACCGGCCATTGTCTGGTATCAACCTCTAGGCCGGTGGAGCGCTACAGTTTGTCACGAGACGTCAGTGTAGGTGAGCAATGTAAAGATAAGAAAAGGTAGCGCCAGATGGAGATAGACATATGATTGGCAGAGCTTGTGACGTCACTCAGTACCCAAGCCATAGCGTAACGTACACAAAGCTATATAGAAACAAACTAGGTTGTTAAAAAGTAAGTAACATTTTGGAACCTTAAATAATAAATGAACCTTTAAAATCAACACCAATATTCAATTAACGTCATTATATACAGGATGTTTGGAAACTCGTTACATCCGGAAAACTATGCTAATACCATTAAATTGTGTTCAAAGGTTTAGCGTATAGCATCGGGAGATCAAAGTTGTTCAAGCATGCGTGTACAACAAGTTGCATAGGAGCTAGGCGCATGGCACTGCACATGTAATAATGGCAAGCACTTTATGTGATGTAGAGTTGTTAATGATGACCCTCATAACGTAATCGCATTTCCAGAAGGACCGGTGTGCTGTTTACTATTAATTGTGGTATGTTCTGCTGCCGTGTTCCAAGATGTCGAGGTGTGTAGTGCCACGCGCCTAACTTCTATACAACCTGTTGTACACGCATGATTGAACAGCTTTGCTCTCCCTGCGCTTTACATCGAAACTTTGAGCACAATTTAATGGTATTAGCATAGCTTTCCGGATGTAAGTGTATAGAGATTTTGATTACATTTGGTTCAAACAAGCAATATGTGTAGTTTGGGCTATGAGTTTCCGAAAAGCCAGAATATGTACATTGTGTGTGTGTGTGTGTGTGTGTGTGTGGGTGTTATGTATTAAAATATAACTGTTATGTAATTGGTGACGTAAGTAATGACATAGAATTCCTCGAATTGGCACTACCTTTCTACTCTCTTCACAGTGAGTGTATGGTCCACAATACGCTACCTACTCTCTTCACAGTGAGTGTATGGTCCACAGTACGCTACCTACTCTCTTCAC
>CABFOV010005053.1:0-31737 GCA_902141375.1 Timema poppense
CCTCCGTGCCGGAGTGACTCCAGACCAAAAGGTAAACAACGGGCCGTCGAACGATAAGAACCCGACCGGCGACCGTCAAACTCATTTAAGTTACGCAGACCATAACATCAAGTTTTAGTCTTTTTTTAAAAAAATCTCTCTCTCTGGGCTACCATTTTAGAGCTACATATGTGTCTATGGACAGGTATAAACAACTACATTGAACATATATTTAACTGAAAAAGTAGTATTAAGCGTATCATTACAATTGTTGTCCTGCTCTTAGTCTGTATATTGAATTATATAAAAAAAATTGAGTTTAACTACACCGTACTGGACAGTTTATTGAGCTACACCTAATAATGTAGGTTAATTTCATTATTAAATAGATATTCAGATTGTTTAAAAATACATGCACACATATATTCGTGCGCAAGTGAATGTATTTATGTGGTGACCTTAACAAACACTATAATTATTCACCTATTTATCTGATCATCTATTTGATAATTGTTTTGTTGGTTTTACAATCCGAGTGGTAGAGTGGATTCTATATAACTCAGCTGTTCAGAAAATAAAATAAATGGTACGACACAGTAGTACAAACCTTCTCATTTGGATTGGGGCATTTTCTGAGTACTTTTCTTAAATAAGTTGTCATGAGAAAGACAAACATATCATTTTGTTAATAACAATAATCACCCGTCCTATGTACATTTTAAACAATTTGTTAAAAACCTTTTTAGAAAAATAAAATTTTCAAAAGAATGTATTATAATTTATCCTAAAAAACACTTCCTAGATATAAAATTTGAATTAAAGCTTATAGGCTATTAACGAAAATTTGTCAACGTAAACTACCCTTAAAAAAATTATTTAAAAATCAACATACATTATTATTAATCATGTAAAAGAGTCTCAAAATACTAGATTTTAACTAAACCATTAATTATTTTCAAAAAAATTCAAATTTTTTATATGCCAATCTTCCGTGAACTACTATTACATGATTTAAAAATGTATATATTTAATTATTTATAAAGTTAAAAACTTAATTGATACCTATTTTGAACTCAATTGTTTTAGCTATTTTTAGAATATTGAAATTACAAAAATAAATCAGTCAACAAGAAACCCCCAAGCAACGAATATTTCCCCAAAAAATAATTATAAAGTGTTATTTGTTAGGTCAACCACTCCTTATATATTAATTTTAAATAAAATTGTCAGAATCATTTAAAAAATATAGAATTTAAAAAAAGAAATCAGTAAACTACCCTTAATTTTAAAAATAATTAAGTAACTAAACTCACGTGGGTGCCCGCAAGGTCTAACGTGCTACTGCCATGTTACACTAGACTTCCAATGACGAGGATATCGAGGTTCGAATCTCGTTCGGGTGTACTGATGGTGGCTTTCCAAAATGGTTTTCCACTCTCCCTCCACGCAAATGCGTGTATACTTCCTATAAATATAACCTTCCTAATCCCTAAGGATATTAGCGTATAGCCCGAACGGGCGATAGGATTCAGTGCTAAAAAAAATAGCTAAAATCAAATAAATGGTACAGTTCACCTAACGGAATTTCTCACACTTTTATCTTAAAATATACATTTTACTGAAAACTCGTATGATTTGTGAAACAAAATAATCGGTCTACACATTGTTGTGGAAACACTACACCAAAGAGCATAAATTAAATAATATGCACTTTCCAGGAGTCGAGAGAAAGTAAAAAATTTCCTGAGGTAACACCTCATAACATTTATAGGTAAAGTTTGAACAAAATGGATCAAACAATTTCATATCTGTGGCCAGCTATAAACGGACAAACATGGGGACAGATATAATTGTAGAATCTACTTTTTTTTACTTTCTTTCAACATCACGGAGAGAAAATATTGTGATCATAAAAAATTTCAAACTCTGAGATTTTTACGAGTGTCGACGTTTCATGACCCCCAGAAACAGAAAAAGTTGTTTTCGCAACGCCGTCTGTTTGTATGCCTGTACCTCAGGCTAGAGCCAAAACTATTTTACCGATTTGGATCAAACTTGGTATCAGTGGTTTTCATAAGCCCTCCCCGAGGGGCTTTTGGAATTAGACATCTAACCCTAAAATTAAGGGTAGTTTACAAAAGGGCAAAAAGAGATCAAATCGATTTTATTGAAATTCACTCTAACGATTTTGATTAAATTTTATATCTAGACACTGTTTATCACTATAAACAAGACGACTATTCTCACTTTCTCGTGTAAATGACTTTGAGGGTACTTTACACCGGGACATTTTCCAATTTTAATAATTTCTACGCAACTATTTGAAAGACGATATAACGTATCATTGTAAAGTTGTAGTACTATTAGAGAAAATAATATTTTAATTGAAATATATTTTTACAAAACCAATAATTTCTTAGCTATAAGCAAATATATATCATTTTTAGCTCAGATCTTTGAACATTTATTTTATTCTTATGCTCTTTGGTGGACAAAGATGTTTCTCTTTTCTCAATTTTTATGTAAGTGTTCCTAGTTCCTAATGCCATAGAGTAAGCAGGTAACAGTGTTTATTATTTAATTTAAGATATTTGGTGCAATGTTTCCACAAAAATGTATGAACCTATCGTTTAGTTTCACAAATCTTACGAGCTATTAGTAAATGTATATTTTAAGATAAAAGCAGGAGAAAGTCTGTGCGGTGAGCCGGACCATATTTTATGTTTAGGCATACATAAAACGTAAAGACTGATAATAATCGCAAGATTAAAAATATTCACGAATACATATTCCTTCTCTTTAGATGATAAAGTAAACATACATTAGAAATATATCTTAATAAAATGAGATATGTGTGTTTCAACCATACAGCTCACCGGCCTCGTGTTATATCGGTCAGAGGCTCTGGCTGCGTATACACAGGTCCTGGACTCGAAACCTGGCTAGCACCGGGGGATTTTTCTCGAAAGGAGAATAATTCCTACGGTCACCAGTGTTTTGTTAATTAGAATTAAGTTAGGTAAAACTCTTCATTGGCTCCACCCCGTCATATTCACTATGATCCTTTTGCTAATCGGGATATGGAAAGAGCCTCCACGGAGAGGATGTACGATTAGTACATTCGGGCTTCCACTGGGCGACGGTACATTAGTACTGGCTTATCTTTCCACTACTGGGCTACGAATCGATACATCCCAGGTATGCTATAATTAGGTAATATTAACCATACAGTTTGAATATCAACATGTTTGTTGATCCATGTTCATTAAACTTTGGGCACTGGATTAATTAGTGTTAATTGTATGTCTACGGCTATACTGCAGCTATGACATCCTGAACCTCACTAAGCAAATGTATTTACTTACTATTGATCTGTATCTGTAGTTTATCAACTTTTGTTGCCTCTCTCATGGCACAATACACTGAATATCACTGCCGAGAGAGCTGCAGGTTATAATAATATTAATGACGATAGTAATAGTTATAATAATAATAATAATAATAATAATAATAATAGTGATATCGTATTTATTTGGGAGAAGTTAAGCCCACGCGCTTCTTCGTAAACTTAAAGTGGTTTTCCACCAGACCGAGACAAAACTGAAAGAAAACAGAAACTGCAACTTGAGTTTCAGAAATCAGAAACATTTTGGAGACCTCGAATCACCACTGGTAAACAATTTTAAAGTCCCGAACCAGGCCGGAAAGATCAAAAGGTTCCCGAGTTTAGTTTAGTTTAGTTTTAGTGAAACAAAGTTTGCCCGGTGGACGTACCAACGCAACAGTTGTGTACACAACCTTCCTCCGTATATATCGTCCTACAAGGTGTTGAACCGAATGGTACGTTTTCTTGTTCGGGTTATTGTGTTAGAGAAAGCATTCAGTACTTTGGCCTCTTTCTGCTGAATAAACTGAATTATGAAAAACCCTCACTCAACGATGATAAAACCCGCTTCGATAGTAGTGTGGTCTAACGCGCTACTCTAGAAGTAATAATAATAATAATAATATTTAGCACCGCGTCTTACTACCCGTTCGGGTTATACGCTTTAAGTACTAATTACTCTAATGGATTAGGAATCGGGAAGGTTGAATTAGAGGAAGTGAACCCGCATTTGCGTGGAGGGAGAGTGGAAAACCATTTAGGAAAAACCACCCCCAGTTCACCCGACCGAGATTCGAACCTCGATATCCCCGTCCTCAGCAGTCGAGCTTAACATGACAAGCGCGTTAGCCAACTACGCCACTGAGGTGGGTCTCTAGTAGTAGAACTACCGAGTATCGATGAGAAGGAGATCAAGGTTCGAATCTCTGTCAAGTGTGCTGAGTGTGGTTTTTACAAAATGGCTCTCCACTTAAATTCGGGTACATTTCCTTTAAATATAGTATTCTTAATCCCTAAAGCCATTAGTTTAATTAGTGAATAAGTGTATATATAAGCCAAACGGGTAGTAAGACGGGATACTAAAAAAATAAAAAATAAATACGTCATCATCGGAGGATGTGATTTTACTGTGCATGTAGTGGAAAAGGAACTAAATTTAAAATAAAACTTCTATGAGTTTTCAGTCAGTTTGAGGGAAACGCATTTTCGCTTTTGTTTCCTAAAACTAAAACTTGTTTCGGTTTCTGTTTCCGGAAACAAAACTCAGTCGCATTTGTGTCGGTCTGGTGGAGAACCACCTTTTCTCTCCCTGTTAACTGTTGCCACATTTCCTAGCTTTCAGTTATGGCGAAAGGTGGTGTGCTGGGATCAATGGTGGCTCCATGGGAGAGGGGTGGGTGAAGGGGGCGATCACTCCCCCTCCTTTTCCGCATAGAAAATAATAAAAAATATTGAAACAAATACCTTAATGTTGTAAATAAATGTTTTCTTACATCCATTATTGTTTCCAGCCTGTGGCCTGGGTCAGTTTTTTATTCAAGTTATATATTTTCCACTACCGGCTTGCAAGGCCTGTCGTGGATTCATATGCCTTACAATCTAACTTAAGAATAGGACAGACACAACATCCAGTCCCCAGTTGTTAATTCATCACAGTGAAAGTGTAAATTCTTATTTAGGGCTGTGAAAAAAGTATCGATACTTTACTAATATCAATATTTTCGTTTGGATACCAGTATTTTTTATTCGATACTTTTTTCCAATAATTTTACTTATATTAGCACTCACGATCCAGTAACAATAAAGTATCGAAAGAAACCACATTTTTGTTATTTTGACTCATGTTGGGATTAAATGTTTACTATGTTGGACTATGGAGGAAGAAGAACAAATGAAACTATTTCTCAATTCACACTCATTTTCTGCATTACAAACAAGATGCAAGTCTAGCATTCATTCTTTTTTAGCTAATCATAATGTATAGCTGTTCTTTCGTCTTGGTGACTTGGTGGTCTAGAGGTAAGGTGTCAGACTTCTGTAGTGAGGGTCCGGGGTTCAATCCTCGGTCCCGGCACAGATTTACCTGATTACCAAACCCTTCCTTCACCTCTGACAAGACATCTATGTGAATGTGAGGAATGCCAGGCCTCCACCTTGGTTTGGATTCCACGTTAAATTGTAGGTCCTCCATTTCATCTCACAATCACCCTACCATAACACATTAGCGTAAGTGCGTATAGCCCGAACGGTTAGTAAGACGTGGTGCTAATATTAATAATCATAATAATAATAATTTTTCATCTTTATCAATACAGCCTGATGCCTTACCTGGTGACGGGGCGAGGGGTGACCAGTCTACTACCCTTCCTTTGTCAATGAGCACAGTCACCACCAACTAAGCTTTTGTAGAACTCAACGAGCTCAGACCACATAAGGGTTCCCCAAGCAGACAAAGGAGAAAAGTTTATGTGTGTTGTTTAAGCAGATGAAGCAGGGCAGGGTGTCCATTATTATATTGTTTGTCAATAGTTTATATTCGCTATCAAGATAGTTTATTAACGAGCAATGTAGTTTTTTTTAATGCACCTCCATCATACTATCTATCATATCATCCAAGCTCCAACATATTGCATGGACACGATAGACCTAAATATACAGTATATTATAATATGGTTAAATAATAATAATGTTCAGTGTTTAAATAAATATTAAAATACAATCATGATGCAAAAAGTTGAAATCATTATTACTAGATTAAAAAAAATCAAGATTAAAATTTCGATACCGATATTTACTGCTATCAATACTTTTCTTTCAATACTTTTAATGAGTACAGTATCGATACTTTTATTTCGATACTACATCCCTACCCACATTTCATCAATAATAAAGTTTATGGCCATGCCGAGCATGGAACCCAATAACACTAGTCCAATAGATAGACACGCTACTGACTGAGAAAAGGTGATGTATTATTGTATCGAATGACACTCTAATAACTCCCTCACCTTATCTTCTACATGACCTAATCAATACCTCTTTAAAGTTAGCTCTAATGTGAAGAAATTCAAGTGGCTAAAATAAAACTCCCAGAGTAAGCCTAGTATGATAACCAACTATTTGTATTAAAATATATATTTTTTCTACTAACACTAAAACATTTTAGGCCCATGTAAAGTAAATATTTATTACTTTTTTATTCTGACAGTGAAATTTTTTCACTTTTTTTTTGTACTAAAATAATTAATTTATTAATCAAAATTGTGTTTTCCCTTACAGTTCCTCTTTTTATATTAATAATTATTATTCAAAATTATTTATATAAACTATCGATATTATTATTAAAATTATTATAAAAAACCTTGATTAATTAAAATTATTAAATTCTATATGGGGCCTTATGAAAACCAATCGCCCCCCTCAACAAAAGGCACTGGATCCACCCTTGGTTTGGGGTAGGGTTGGAAGGACCTACTGGAAAACTCCATGAACCAGCGTTGCAAAATTTGTCTTACATTTAAAGGAATATTGAACACACTAAAACAAGGGACTGACAAAGCTTTTACCCAATACTAACCATATAACCCTCAGATATGTTAATCAGTGTATTCTTTGTCATGAGTAGGGATTGATTATGAAATCACAACCTGCTCCTTGGTCACTGTTCCTCTGACGTCACATTCAGAACCTGTTCCTGACAGATGAAATGAGCTGTTCCTTTTTTTCACTGATCCACGGATCAAATACACGCTGTAACAGGTCCGTAGTATACTTGTCCCTCATCTCTCTGTCACAGACAGCGCTGTAACCGGTCCAAAGTAACCTTGCTCCTCGTCGCTTTGTCACAGACAGTTCTGTAACAGGTCCAAAGTAACCTTGCTCCTCGTCTCTGTCACAGACAGCGCTGTAACAGGTCCAGAGTAAGCTTTTTCCTCTCCTCTCTGTCACAAACAGCGCTGTAACAGGTCCAAAGTAACCTTTCTCCTCGTCTCTTTGTCACAACAGCTCCAAAGTAACCTAGCTCCTTGTCTCTCTGTCACAGGCGCTGTAACAGCTCCGGAGCAACCTTGTTCCTTTATGCTCCAGAGATTTTTGGAGCAGTCGTACAGTAGAAAGGCAGTGGACGCTTTGTGTTCTTGTCACAGCACTGAGATCAGGTCTGGAGCAACCTTGCTTATCTGTTATATAGGCCTAGCTTAGAGTTGGTTTGGAGAGTCACAATTAAGTTTTGAAGGGGAAAGCTTTCGTAGTACAAAACATTATATCCACAATACAAGCACAATATTTAATGTATTGTCACAATAAATTATTACGTGATGAGTGACATTGATGGAACCCACCTGGTTATAAAATGATTTAAGGCAAGGGTCAGCAATCTACTGACTTGACTGATTTTATTTAGCCCACAAAATATTTAACAAACAAACAATTTGTTCAAAAAATAGACTTAACAGCTAATTATTACGTGGGAAATGTAGAATTGAACTTTTTTTGCTCTACTTTCTTTGGCTTCCTTTTTTTAACTATCCAGACATTTTTTTAAACCCATAAGGCCCGCGATATTAAAAAAGGTTGCCAACCTCTGGTCTCTCTCTGGCTTCACTCCCGTACTAGACTGGACTGTCCCCGGTACAGCTTTATCTGATTACCAAACCCTTCCTTCACCTCTGACAAGACGTCTTGTGAATGTGGGGAATGCTAGGCCTCCACCGTGGCTCGGATTCCACGTTAAACTGTAGGTCCTCCATTTCATCTCACAATCACCCTACATCTCACAATCACCCTACCATTACACATTAGCGTAAGTGCATATAACCCGAACGGGTAGTAAGACGCGGTGCTAATAATAAAAATAATAATAATAATAGACTGGACTGTCAATGACAGGGAGATTAAAGTTCGATTCCGGTTGGGTGCACTGAGGGTGATTTTCCCTAGACGTTTTTAACTATCATTCCAAACAAATGTGGATGCACTTCCTCTAGAATCAACCATCTTCATCCCTAACCCATTGGCGTAGTTAGCATAACTGCATATAGCCCAAACAGGCAGTAAACGCGGTGCAAAAAATCTAGGCTGGGAGTAGGTACGAATACTGTCACTGTGACAAAATGTAGCAGGTAAAAGGAACATGTCCAGTGGTGGAGCAGTAACAGATTGCTCCTGCTCCACTAAAGGAGCAGTTTTTCCCATCCCTAGTCGTGAGTCCTTGCGGCCCACCAACTGAACGCTGAAAGCTGGCAACGCGATTTGATACTCAGACATGCGCACACGCAGCTAGACTTCTTTCAGGTGAACAGCACATGTGTGTGTGTCTGTCCCATATTCGACAATGAATTGAAGTTTAGTGTAAAAAACCATAAGCTCCAGTTTCTCATTAAGAGCGTTCATCATAGCCGGTCCAACTCATCTCCCGACTAGCATCTACATTTGTGTGTGTGTGTGTGTGTGTGTGTGTACGCACGCGTGCGAGGTATGGGAGTGAATAGGAAAAGAAAAGACCTACGATATTCCAGAAATGTGTGCAAATCATTCGTATTTGAATGATAACTAGGAATTTTCCGCGATGGCGATGGGAGACAATGCGACAAAGTTTCTTGTTAATTAATAACTACAGTATGCCCCTATTATGGCAGAATGAGGGTTTTTGCACAATGCTTATCTGTGAAGCCATTCTAAAATAGTCCAAAATGGCCTTTTCAATGAAGTTTTTATTCGAAATATCATTTAATATTTCAACAATGTTCAATATTAGGAACTTGTATTAACTGTAACACCGCCCTTAGTCTTCCCAAAGAATAAGGCTGGTGCACAACAAAACTAGGAATAAAAAAAAGGAAATAATGATTTATAATAATTGCAGAGGAACCGATAGGATAATCACAAAAGTAAATAGGCCATACTCAGGTATATTCATTTTCTGTTTCCCTGAACTCACACTTCAACTATTTAGTAAAGTAGTTATTTATATATATACTAAGGTAACCTGTGAAGGATATAACATATACAATTTTGATATAGAGAAGGATGTCAAAAAATAACATTTTATTTATTGATATTGAATAAAGAGAGATTAAATATTGAACAATAATAAACATTGGTATATAAATATATATTATGAATCTTACAACAAAAACAAAAGTTGCGGGTGATTTCAACAACCCTAAATTGGATAATACTCAGTATAATGGAATATTATAAAAGATTACCCCTAACAAGTAGAAACGAATATTACCAAAATCGGTAAGTTACTAATATTGCCTTCATGACAATATAAAACATTCATGCCGTATGGGCTATAAGTTCCTACTATTTCATTCTCATCACAATACAAGTCTTTCTCGCCACGCAGGCTATAGGTTACTAACATTTTTCTTATAACAACGTAAAGATTTCACGCCATATAGGCTATCAGTTACTAATATTCCTTTATCGTGACAATATAAGATTTTCCTGCCACGCAGACCAAAGGTTACTAACATTTCTTTCATAACAACGTAAAACTTTCATGCCAGATAGGCTATAAGTTACTAATCTTACTTTGATAACAATGTAAAACTTTCATGCCAGATAGGCAATAAGTTACTAATATTTATCTGACCACAATGTAAAACTTTCATGCCAGATAGGCTATAAGTTACTACTCTTACTTTCATAACAATAGTGAAACTGACAATTTGATATCACGTGAACCCTGATGGGGCTTCATGTCAAAGGAAACTAAAATGAAGATACACATTATTTACCACGACGTAACCTAAAGAATAAAATATCCCTACATAAATATCTTTCAAGTCATAGAGTTTTATTAAATTTAAATATTAATTTACAGAACAAAATTTCAATATACAACAGCCGAAGAAGAATTTTGTACCTTCTAACAACATCCTGGACACCTATGTGCGTCCGAGGACAAGATCATGACAAGAGTAGCTTGTTCATCTGGACTACACCATTATATACAAATTATTCTAGCTCCGAGAGGGGAAAGAGGGGCAAACAAAACAACGGCAAACACAAAACAATGAAGAGAGGGAGGGAATAAATAGACGACGATGGAATACCCGAGGAGCTGGTAGATTGTTCTAGGTCAAATGTTTTAACACATCATCACATTCTTGCGCATGCGTGCCACACTTTTCCCAACATGCCTCGCGATAATGCATAGTTCAGTCTTGCATGATTTCCACTCTCTTAGTTGGTCAGTTAAATTCATTGTGGCATGTTGTTTTTGTGCGGGGAGTACGTTAGTGAGTCTAAGCTGCAGAATGGGGCCACGGTGAGTTTACTCGTTTTATTTCCTTTAGTGTCCAGTCTTGTTTTTTGTTCATTCACTTTTGTAGCTTTTTGTTAATAAACGCTACATAACTTTTTATCTCTATCAATGTTTAATTAAAAATTATCCACATGCAATAGTGTTCCTTACATTTATTATTTATAGCTGACTGTATCACAGAGTTGATAGACATATGATGCACGCACTTAAATACTCAACAATTTTACTGTAAGCCCATACATTCTTTGAGAAATAAATATCCCACAGATTCTGAACATTTTTATCTTATTTATTTTCATTATTAGTACTGAATAGAACTACCTTTGTCTCTTTCTTCATAAAATATAATATAGCATCGAGAATTTCGTGACACACCTAGGGATTTTCGTGGCACACTCGTTGATATCCAATAATCAAGAACAGTTGTCAACCACCTTTTTGGGCCTCGATCAACCTGTATCTGTCCACACATTAAATATGTGTTCCTTAAAATTAACCTTGCTCGTATAGTTACGTCCACAAACTTTGAGAAAAATATATTGAGTAACCAAACGCGTATTTGCATAATAGACTATGTATTTGTATTCTGTCTATATTGATCGCCAAGGAAAATTATCAACTTCAAATCCAAGGAGAAATTATGAGATATTTTAGCTTGAAATACAGAGATGAAACTTAAGACTGTAATAACGATAGTAACATGGAGGAAGCGAGGTCTACTGTTCACAGAACTACTAGTAATACTGTAGTAACGATAAGAACATGGAGGGAGGTCTACTGTTCACAGAACTACTAGTAAGACTGTAGTAACGATAAAAACATGGAGGGAGGTCTACTGTTCACAGAACTACTAGTAAGACTGTAGTCATAATAATAATAATAATAATAATAACATGAAGGGAGTGAGTTATACGGTTTATAGAACTACTATTATCATATGACATATAAAGTACTAATACAGACTATAGCTGTCCTTACAAACGCTATTATAGGTCAAACCAACAGCACGATTCTTGACTGTTACTTTGTCAGTTAGAAAGAAGGAATCAAAGAAGCTGGAGCTGAAGTTGATTGATAAAACCATATATCTGTATTTTAAGATGCATCATAAGTTAATATATCAAGGTAATATTGTCTGCTTCCTTTCAGAATACCTGTATTTAAGTAAAAGTTAGAATTTAAAAACATCGCTGATGAATTTAATTAAGAAATAATCTTTATTTTCAAAAGAAATTCATTCAAAAATCAAGCTTTGATTTTTTGTAAAATCTTGGTTAAAATATATCAACAGAAAATAATAAGCATTTAAAGAGAAATTTGTCTTTCTTTTTATTCGGTTATTTTATTTTGAAAATATAATTTTATCCTGGTAGTTTCCATTCAATTTAAATTAAGTAGAAGTTTAATATTCTTTTTAACCAGTATTCATCTAGCTCAGAAAAACCAACTTTTACATTATTAAAGTAATTTATTAAACTCTAAGGTGATTGAATGGAATTATTTTCAATTTTTAATATTCTTTTAAATTTCATTTTAATAAAGTGCAGACTTTCCTGAAATAATTAATACCTTATACTTTATAGGTTTTTTTGACATAAAAAAATGTTTCGATAACCTTTGTGCTGATAGTGTAATAATTGTGTACTCTGTGGCGCTGATACTTGTGCTAGAAGCTATTTGAAGTATTTTACTTTAATATTTACATAATACATATTTTTATGTTCAAAACTTATTTAATTAAACTTATATTTATTTAATATTTTCTACCTAGGTGTATGTCTGTACTTTTAATATGTATTTTCTAGCACCGTGACTTACTACCAGTTTGGTCTATACTCTCATGCACTAATTTCTCCTAATAGTTTTAGGGATTAAGAAGGTTATATTCATATAAAGTGTACCCGCATTGGCGTGGAGAGAGTGGAATACCATTTTGTAAAATCTACCCTCAGTATATCTGACCAAGATTCAAACCTCGATCTCATCACCATTGGCAGTATAGTCTAACAAGATAGTAGCGCGTTAGATAATGTGGCCAGAGAAGCGGGTTTTTATATTATTAATTTAATTTCACTAGGTTTGTTTGTATGACAATTACATTGGCAATTGATTTTGCTGGGTTTCGTTAATCGAAGTTTTTATTAAGCTTTCGGGATATTTTAGACTTTGTGATTCAATTGTTATAGTTTTATATAACTAAAATGACTAGAAAACGTATAAAAGTATTAAAAAAAGATTCAATGTTGGCTAAACAATATTCTTTATTATTCTGGGTATTTATTGCTAAATTTCTGAACAAAGTTATTATATCTCCACTAGACCTACAAACTAACTGTAATCTTGAACAGACACAACATACAGCCCTCAGATGTTAATTAATCGCTGTGACAGGGAAACCCATATTTAAGCATGTTAAATAATAATTTGACGATGCCAAGAATTGAACTCGGGATCCTTAGATAGACAGACACGCTATCTACTGAGCTAAATTGTGGGACCTAAAACAATTAAAATGCTAGTTTGTCAATAGACAATGAGACATCCCAATCGACAATTAAAAATATCCCTATTAGCAAATATCTACCAAGTACTTCTAATATCATCAAAATGAGTACAGTGTATATTTAAAATGTGAAAGTAATTTTGCTTATAGTTTAATAAATATTTAATTATCATCGTATAATTTCTTTTTTCTTCTTTTTGCACATTTGATTCAGGAGACATCAAAATTGTCAGATGTAACAATAGTGGACTTGTATCTACATATAATACTGGAAACCAGACAGGGATTTGAACCCTGGTAGTCGGCTTAAGTTATCGACTGACGTTCATTTAAATCCGTGTCTGGATGCCATTTTTCTATATTTAGGGCTAGACAAATGCTCCATCAGAATGTCATCTGAAAAGACGTGTTTGTTTAAATAGTGAACTTGGTTGCCAATAATTGTTTCTTATAGTCAAAGTTTTAATGCCTTTCCAGAATTTAAAATCTAGGAGAAAGCTGTAAAATGAAACTTAGATAAATTCTTTAATGGGGCTAGGCAATATTTAAAATAAATTTGATTACTTGATAATAAAATAACAAAAACTAAACAAAATACCATAAAATTTAGGCTAATAAAACTTTGTAGCTAATTTACCGAGAGTACAGTTTTTCTAATAAAAGGTACATTTTTTCAGAATTTAAAAGATGTATAGAAAAGTTAAATTTTTACCATATGTTATTAAAAAAAAAACTCCATAGCTTTAGCCCATAATCGAGCTATACTTACCAAGTGGCCACCATCTGTTGGTGAAGATAGTGCCAATATCTGTCGATAGAGGGTGTCATGTGGTCAGCACAACCAGCCACCGGCCTTTAATCTCGGTTAACTAAATTGGAACCGCTACTTCTTTATTAAAGTAGCTCCTCATTTGTCCTCACGAGGCTGAGTTGACCCCGTTTTAGACCCAATGCTTACCACAAAATCTAGAAGAGGTGGGGATCGAACGCTGGATCTCTGTATTTGTGGTCAAGAACTCTGGTCACTAGACCACAGAGGCCGTTGACAAGTGATATATAGATATAAATACACACTCTAACAAAAGGATTTGGAGTTAAAACAACCTGTTTAAATGGGAAAAAAAAAAATTTGAAACACAAATAAAAATTTAATAACAACATTTAAAACATTTTTTCAATGAAAATATGTAGTCCTTTTTCAAAACTTTGTGTTAAATTAGGTCGAATCAATAAGGACTAAAGCTTATTAGGTAAAAATTTGAATCTCTAGCTCTAGTACTGTAAATAACAAGATATATATATATACCTAAATAAATATACCCAATTTACCATTGGCAAGGTAACCCTTTATCAAGAATATGACAAAGCATCCCTAATTGGATCTCCTTGAAACCTTCTAATGAAGCCTTACTGTGGTGAAATTCTTTGCATCCAGCAAGAGCAGGAAGCAGTTTGATCTTATGCACGAAGAAGCATTGTGCACCTTTCTTGGATATAGTACAGTGATTCATAACTAGGGTTCCACGAGTCCGTGATCAGAATTCAGAGAGAATTTGAAAAAACCTTACTTTTTATTTACGTGTTTATACATTTGGGATAATGTGATAATATTTTAAGAGAATTCGTGTAACCGATGAATATGAAGAAACAAATGTATATTATAATGTTAAAAGTGAATTTAGTAAGAATATTGACATATTCAAGTACAGTAGGACAGTAATTAATAAATAAAAATAGAGACTAAAATACTCTCGAAATATTTTATTCAAAAGTACGAGCTAGTTATTATTTACTAACCCTACTGGTTTACATGTACATTGTGTAATAATTTACCCCAGTCGAGTCTAATGTGTGTCAACAAGGTATGTGTGGGGGCTTCCCGAGATTTTACCAAATATTTTAAAGGTTCTTCTAAACAAAAAATGTTTGGGAATCACTGAGCTACATTAATGGAAGTTTGGGCCTAGTTTTACATTTAGTCCTTTTTAAACAACTTTCTAAATTTATTTTGACCACCTTTTTGGTCTAGTTATCGCAGCTCCCAACTATAAATCCAGAGGTCCTGGGTTCTATCCCTGGCACTTCCAAATTTATCTGCGAAGCAGTGGGTTTGGAAAGGGGTAGACTCAGCCTTTTGAGGACAAATGAATAGCTACTTTAATATAAAAGTTAGAGCTCTGGCATAGAAAACTGAGAATAGCTGCCGAAGGGTTTGTTTTGCTGACCATATGACATCCTCTATCCGCAAATGTTGGTACTATCTTCACCAACAGACGGTGGTCGCTTGGCCGGTATAGCTCGCATGTGTGCTGACGTTGTTAAGGTTTTTAAAAAAATTCTATTATAATGGATTCCAATTTTAATCATATGAATTTAAGGGGCTGTGGCAAATTTATTCATGAATTTTAATAATGGCCTTTTGCCAGTGAACATTTAGAATCTCTTGCCCTGTATCTAGACAAGGGTTCGGAAAATGGTAGTCTGGAAGCAATTTTCAGTCGATCACGTTAGAAAACCATATCGTCTTTAATAGTCGATCTTTAAATTTTAAAACTCTCAAATATATATATATATAGTACTTTAAAATAATATCTGAGGGTGACAAAAATTTCTTTGAATAGTCATAATCGGTAATACAGTATTACAATAAAATGAAATACCGTAAGTTTTTACATCGCTATTGCGTTGCCATTACTATTTATAACACTCATTTAGGTAATTTATTAACTGTACTAACATGCATAGAGCCATTCCAATAAGGATGGATTTATTTCCAAATTTATATCCCAAAACTTAAAATTGTATTAGAATTGTACCAAATCCTCTAGAAAAGGCGAGCTGAGCTCCCACTATACACCAACCGGCATCGACGATATTATCTTTAAAATGGCGTTACAATTACCAAATTACACGTAGGATAGGAGTCAAAGATTATTATTATTATTATTACTAGTCGATTAACGTGTACTTTCTGAACCAGCTGATTATATCAACACAATTTTAAAAACGAGATATACGCTTCGGTGGCCGAATGGTCTAACGCGCAACTCTTGTGTTAGACCAGACTGCCAAAGACGGAGAGATATAGGTTAGATCCCGTTCAGGTGCACTTAGAGTGGTTTTCCACGTTCCCTCTATGCAAATGTGGATGCATTTCCTTTAAATTAAACCTTCCTAATCCCTAACACATAAGTGTAATTAGTATATAGATGTATAACCCGAATGGGTAATAAGATGCTGTGCCAAAAAAAAAAAAAAATTAAATTTAGAACAGATACAATTCGCAGTCCTCCCGTGAAAGAGGTAACACCCATTTCACTAAAGATACATTTTTCTACCATGACGAGAATCAAACCCGGGACCATTATATCAGTTAGAAAACACGCTACCAACTGATCTAAGGTTTCAGAATGGAGTCAAAGAGTTATTTTTTGGTGTTACATCTTCTGTAGTGCTTCTAATATGTCTTGAAAATATAATGTAAAATAAATGGTATTTTTCACCACACAGACGTTGTTTCATTATTATCTGAATTATTTATAACTCGTAAGAAATGCGGAACATAATAATATAAATTGTTATAGAAACATAATGGGACAAAAATAACACGTTTCACTAATGATCATATGAAATATTATACAAATATTATTTGTACTGTGCATTTTCAGCAACCATTGCTCAAAATTCTAATTAAAAATATATTTGCCAATAACTCAGAAAATATTGTTTTTATAAAATATTATTTCTAATAAAAAATATTAATCAAACTACAACTTTGCAATTGAAACCTATTTCGTAGCTTAGAGAGTGTCGGATATATGATCAAAATCGGAAATTTCCGACTATGTTAATTGACCTAAAAATAATTTGCAATGAATAATGAGTGTAGCCATTTTGTTTGTAATATTAAATAGTGACTAGTCATGAGTTTTAATCAAAATTGTACGAGACAATTATAAAAAAAAAGTTTTCTCTTTTCTTAAATAAATTACCAATAATTTTAGGGTTGGATGGACAATTTAGAAATATCTTTTTGGGGAATTTTATATATTTATTTGTATGTATATATATATGTAAATTTATTTAATTATTTACGACGTGTATGGGCTACATTAATTGTAGCTCAGTAGTGTAAGGATTAACCCGTTTTAAAATACCGTAGATCAGGGGACGCTCCGAATGTACTACTTGTACATCATTTTAATGTCCCGATGAGCTCAGTTTATGGTGATAGGGAATAAAGAGGGTTTGGAACCGGTGGAAATATTTAAACTTAACTTAAGTCTAACCAACCAAATCTTGATGACCGTTGGACTAATTCCCCTTTCAGGAAAATACCCAAGGTACCAGCCGGGAATCAAACCCAGGACCCATAGACTCGTAGTCAGGAGCACTGAACACTACACCACGGAGATGGTTGAGGAACTTAATTAAAACACTAGATACCAAGTACTTGCCCGATCAGTAAAATAAATTCCCTCCAGACCGATTATACATATATACGGACGGACGCCATCACGATAAACCACATTTTTTCGGGATACTTAAAAACGTCGATATCCATCAAAATCTCGTATCATATATATTTGGCGATCACAATACTTCCTTTCTATAAGGGGTCAAGAAAAAGTGAAAAACTTTCAGTTCAGTCTAATTTATTAGTATGAAATAATGTAGATATGAATTTGACCGGAAATGGAGTTCCCCAAACTGAGCTTGGTGTGCGCGTGTGAGGATTGCAAATTCATCTTGTTAATTTATTCATGACGGCAGTTGAAGGGCTTGTTATTTATTTAGCCGGTGTACAACGGTGTAATGGGATCCAAGAACACCCAAGGGGGACTCGGTGGCTCACTGGCTTCAAGCCGGTAATGACTAATGTAGTTTGTACTGGTCACAATTAACCTAGTCACGGACTGGAAAGGAAAACCGGAAACAGAGACGTGAACGTCTTCCCTGCTGGAAGAAGTCACTCCCTAATTGTTGCAACAGTTTTCAACCTTTCCTAAAATATGTAGCATGTAGGGGAAGAAGGGGGAATTGAGCTCACTTAAGGCCAAATTTAGTTACCATTAATTATGTAAATTGGTTTTATCTTATTTATTTAAAATTACATAAAAAATGGAAATTATTTCAATGAGATATTTGGGGCTGGTTCTTGGCCTATGCGAGCGATGCGTCTGAAGTGAGCCCTCAAGGATTAGGAGCTTCCACAGCTATCCCTTTGTTTTAATCGTTTAAATAAATCAATAAAATTAGATAAAAAAATATAAGAGCAGTAAAATAAAATGAATTACAACAGCACCAGCTGTTCTATTAGTGTTTGTTAGTTTTTCCTCCTCCTTTAATTAATTTATTTACTAATTTATCTAATGATTTCTTATAACATTCTGATAAAAATGTTTAAACTATATTATCTTTGATATAAAAACTAGTGTACACATAATGTATCGTCTATGAGTAGTTTATTCAGTCCAAAAATAATACGTCAATCAATTGTCTCTTTTTAAATAACTAGTTCAAGCCCACATGTTTGTTTTATTCTCAATATCACATAAGACATAACTACCCTAGTATATTTTTTGTTTAGTCTGATTCGTGTTATCTAAATTATTATGCAATTTGACTGCTGTTATCTTTTATAAAAAAAATATATGGGGCCCATATTCTACAGTTTGCAGGAGGCCCCAAACTACCTAGGACCGGCCCCGGAGCTATTAAATATTTTCAAAATCACTGTCATGAGTGGACTTACCCTACATACTCGGGTAATATTGCTTATAGATTGGCCATAAGATTTATCCTTAGATTGCACATTTTAGACAAAAAGAATACATTTTAAAACGATTTAGATGTGATATATTAAAACAATATGTTCTACCTTTTAAGCTAAATTACATAATTGTAATTTTTAGGCTCAAACTAATATTTGTCTGACACCTCTTATTGGTTATGTTACTTAGACATGCTATATATACAACGTGGGGGAATCCCACTCAGTCCTTAACGCCATTAACCCACTTTCTTTCCTTTTATACTTTATTTTCTAAAAGTCCCGTTTAAAGATATTACTATCAGAAGCTAATATATTTTGGAAGGAAAAATTGTATATAAATGTAAAAATATGCATCTTAATTATTGCTTTAAAAAAATGAAATGCTTAGTAAAATGGAGGCGCAGTTTTGACCTAAAAGCACTTGGCTTAAAGTTATTTGGCCTGAATGGTGAGATCCAAAGTAATTTTACCTAAGATTATTTGGTCTTAAAAGATTTATCCTAATGATTCATCAAATATCACTTGAGCTAAGCCTTTTTGTCTTACATTGAATTTCGAAACAAAAATATTCACCGTTTACGATATTCAGCTGGCACCAAGTTATCTGTCTTAAAATATTTAGCCTTAAAATTAACTTCGTAGAGAGTCAGTTGTCCTACAGTAATTTAGACTAAAGTTGTTTATTTAAAAAGGAAGATATTTAGAAAATAACTTACTAATTTGGCTACAATATGTTCTGGTCTTAGTCATGGACTCTAGTATTGTAACTCAACTAATAATTTATTTTATAAACTTTTTCTTTCTTAAATAGTATATGTTTCTTATTTGATATTGGCCTATTTAAGATCTTTTCCGAAATGTTAAAGTTGTTTGGCCTACAATTTAGGTCTAGTCTACTCCTAGATCTACTGGACAGTATCCAGTGAAATAGACCACTGTTAACTACACTTTGAGTCTAGTTTTGTAATTATATTGGTTTGGATTAACCTAAATTATGTAAAAAGTCATGGATGAAGGTAATTTTTATTTAAGGTAATGTATGTAGAGTATCCTTTTAAGATTCATCCATGAAGAAACACGCGCTTCTCAGAAACAATGTGAAAAGGATTTCACCACTAAAATATATTTTTTATACCATCTTTCCTGTGAACTTTCCTGTTAAAGGAACAACTTCGCAGTAGGGCCTATTTGGCAGAAGACGCATATTCCCTATACCAATAAGAAGCTAGCCTTCACAAAACCTGTCGCCAGGACTCTTTCTATTAGTTAGATTTTACACTGTTGATGAGGGGAGAGAAAGGCAAGGGGTATGTTATATATAAACCATTGTGCGTATGTTTAAGGCATCTCCGGGAGCCAAACATCTACACCGAGATCACGCTCACGCACAAGTCAGTATAATATAAGTCACATCAATATCACAAGTGTGCAGTGATATAAAACATTTAATTGAAATATGTATAAGTAATTAACAGGTGTAATTTAAATAAACCGTGTGTGATTAAACAGCCATCAACAATTCTCTTTCTTCAATTTTATTAATATACCGATTTAATTAATGCTCAAACACGGAGCTATAAATAGCTGGTTAAACGGTATCTTTTCCACACAGTGATGATAGGCGCTCGATCACGGAGCTTTAGACAACCTAAACATCATCACAGCATTATTATATCAGGGAATTAATCCGTAGTGTTACATCAACGCCCAGAGCGCGGCTCCATCAATCAATAGTGTTACAGTTTCTTTCTTATATCTACTGGGCGGTATCCAATGAACTAGACCACTGTTAACTACACTTTAGGTCTAGTTTCCTCCCAGATCTACTGTGCAGTATCCAATGAACTAGACCACTGCTAACCAACCTTTTTTTGTTTGCATGCTCCCATATATAATCGCTCTTCAACATTTTATCTCCAAAGTTGTGGGTTAATAATGCAATTTATACATTTTCTGTGACATAAATCAAATTAAACCCTTCCTTCACTTCTGACAATACATTAATTATCACAACTTGTGAATGTGTGAAATGCCAGGCCTCCACCGTGGTTTGGATTCCACGTGAAACTGTAGGACTGTAGGTTCTCCATTTCATCTCACAATCACCCTACCATTACACATGATCGTAAGTGCGTATAACTCGAACGGGTAGTAAGACGTGGTGCTAATAATAATAATAATAATAATAATAATAATAATAATAATAAATAATAATAAATCTAAAATAAATTAAATCTAAACTAATAAATAATTTAGGTATATATAAATACATTAATTGTTTTTAAATTTCTATCCCCCTTATATGATTGTATTTGCGTACACCCGGCTCCACCACATCCCTGCTTAAAGAGGTAAAATAAAAAAAAACTACGGACACATTTTCTAATATTCTACGTAATCCGTTTTATATTAATACAATTGAACCATCGCTTTTCTTATCATATAGAATAGTGGTTCCCAAAATGTGGTTTACGAACCCACCGAGGGTTCACGAAATCTTCCAAGAGGTTAGCCCAATTATTTATATAATGGCGGATTTTTGCAGCACTTTGTGAAGAAATGGGAAGCATTTACAACTGTTTAATCACAAAATTCCATGTCTATTTATGTTTCAAAATTGTTTACAAGTTTTAACAGCTACTCACTTCTTCACGTGACTTTGTGAGAAGGATGCGCTTGCTTTGGATGGTACAAAGCTTTCAAGTTAGGAACCACAAACGATAAATAAAGTCTCAAGTCACTTTCAGCATTGAGCCTGGTCTGTATTTATTTTTTAAATAAGCATACGAAGAAAAATATTTCTCGCTCAAATATGTAGAAGAAAGTGCTAGGGGTAAGGTGTTGGACCACTATGCTGGGGTCCGGGGCTCAATCCTCGGTCCCGGCACAGATTTATCTTATTACCAAACCCTTCCTTCACCTC
The DNA here is from genome assembly GCA_902141375.1 of Timema poppense. NCBI lineage: Eukaryota > Metazoa > Arthropoda > Insecta > Phasmatodea > Timematidae > Timema > Timema poppense. The sequence goes on from CABFOV010005053.1 coordinate 21,843, forward strand.
TGACAAGACGTGTATTAATCACAACTTAGTGAATGTGGGGAGTGCCAGGCCTCCACCGTGGTTCGAATTCCACGTTAAACTGTATGTCCTCCATTTCATCTCACAATCACCCTACCATTAAACATTAGCGTAATTGCGTGTAACCCGAATAGGTAGTTAGACGCGGTGCTAATAATAATAATTTAAACTTAACCCGAAACCAATTAATTACAAAGATTTATAGGTTTACTTTAATTCAAAATCAGTGGAAATTTCAAGGAGCTGGTTTATTTCACTCATGCTTAATGTGGAGGATTTCAAAACAGCGGTCTCTTCCAGGGGATTGCGAATCCAATTGTTATTATTGGACATGGCTAGGAAATATATTCTGAAGGTTTTTCAAAGTCCCTTCAAGTGTTCTATAACCATGTTCTTAAGATTTTCTTCCAAAGAAAGCTGATTTTCTACCATAAAGTCGTGAAGGGTATCAAAGCACTCCGTTTGATTGCTAATTAAACACGTTTCCCAAAAGTTAATTTTTTTTTATGAATGATCGATATGGTCTTGCACAGTAAAAATTTTAATATTTGACCCCTGAAGAGTTAGGTTTAAACTGTTCATTTTTGAGAAAATATTTGTCAAATAGGTCAAAGTCTGGAGCTACATTTAATCTTGCATGAATTTTGCTTTGTGAAAGTGATGGTAGGTAAGAAAAACAAAACCTTAGTGTTTAAGTTCAAACAACTTTGTAAGAGTTCTATCTCGAAATAATCACCCGACTTCAGTGTAAGAGAGGGTATTTCAGTTATGTCAAAACAGCAATTTCCAGTACCAATTTAAAAAAAACTTATGAAATGTGATAATAGTATGACAGTAAAAATAAGAAAATGTTACTACAGTACTTTGCTTATATTTTAATATCAGTTTTACTTTTTAAAACTAATGTAAGTTTAAACTCTTACTTAAGTGTTTTTAATATTATTTCATTACTGGTTACTCCTCAGAGATTCCTGGACGTTCCTCAAGAGACTCGATGAACATTCCCATGGATCCAGTCCCGGAATGCCCTTGAGTAGCTCAATGCAATTTTTGAGCTTTGCACTGTCAATCTCTGGGGTAGGTGTGGGGAGTGGTTTGGGTGTGGGAGTGGCAGGGGCAAAAGGGGTAGGTGTTAGGAGCGGTTTGGGTGTGCGGGTGGCAGGGGAGAAAGGGGTAGGAGGGGGATATGGTAGGAAAGGGTTGGAAGGGTGCAAAGGGGTGGGGATAGAGATGCAGGGTGTGGGGTGGGGGAAAAGAGGGTTGGGATTGGGAGAGGAGTGGTGTTAGACGGAGCCTCGACCGAGAGGGAAGAACCAGATACCACTGGTTCTGGTAAGGTGGCTTTCGGCCTGAGCTGGAGGGGTTGTCTCCCTGACAGCACACTGGCGAAAGATTGCATCAGCGTCTTTGGTGTTGGAACTGGAGTCACGGTCGCCCTCCGTACCGCAGCGTGCCCCAAGGGCTTCTGGCCTTCGCTAAGACCATCCGTGCTCCATTCTTGACCCTTGGAGGCCCACACAGTCCATGCCGCCCACAAGGACTGGAAGGTGGGACAGCCCCGCCATGCCAAGGAGTGGGCTCCTGAGCAGTGCAACCACATCTGGGAGATCATCTATCCGCCGGGCACCTGCCCCTCTCGTGGTCACCATTACAGAACTCACACCTAGGGTTAGCATGGCAATCCCTCCACCCATGCCCAAACCGGAAACAGTGCTTGCACTGAACCGGGCCACCAGGAGACAAGTACTTCTCCACCCTGACGCGGAGTCCGCACAGGACTGATATGGAGTACAGGCTTGCGGTATGTTCCCCGGGAGTCAGAGAGACAACGATGTTCGGCAACCGCTGCCTTTCTCCGGTCCTCTGATACTGCTTCCACTGGGAAAGTATCTGAGTGACGGATTTCACGGGGAAACCCATCTCCAATAGCTCTTCCTGGATGCCGGCAGGGTCTGTCCGTGTCAGGAGTTCCTTCACCACGACCCTGACCAGTCGCCCCCGTCCCAGCTCGTAGGACCTGTGCTGGATCCCCAAGCTCGGCAAGAACTTCTGGAGGGCGTGATAAGCTTCCTCTGACCCGCACTGGAGGCGCACTCGATCCCCTGGCTGCCTGACCACCTCTATAGGCTCTAGAACCTTGGACCGCATGGCCCTCGCCCCTTTGGAATATTCCTCCACATCACACAAGCTGATGGGTGGGATATTCCCCTTGACTTTGTGAGCCAGCCCAGAACCACTAGTACCAGGCTGGGATTAGGCACGGCTTGCGTTGATACTCTTAGTTTTCTGCCGCTTCCCACCTTTTCCCAACGCTGGTGCATCTTGGCCCGGGCCATTGTTGCCTTCATTCTCATCACCGGTAGCTTCCTGGTGTTGCCTGACTTACCCCTTCAGTGGAGTCTTACGGTCTAAAATCCTTCAGATTCATCCTTTGACCCCTGGCTCGACTCATCACGCATCAATGGGAGGTCTGGTCCTGAAGATAGTTCCTCCACGTCCACCGAATCAAACGAGCTGTCGACACGCACGCGCGAAGCGTGTGACCCGGTCTTCCGAGTCTGAAGAAAATTCATCCGGGCGTTTCTTACCTACCGACACTGCTTAGCGGGAGGTGTCGAAGCTGACGAGGGTTTTTGAGGCCCTTGGTTTATCGCTCACTTCAGTGCCACTTCAGTGCCGCTTGCAGCGGTATTTACCAGCGAAAGACGGCTGGGCTCCCCCTGGTCAGGGCTTCCTTTGGCACCGTTAGGTTTCCACCCATCGTATTGGTGGGAGCTTTCCCAATCCTTCCCGGTTTGCGGGCTGTCGGCCCTGAAGAGGGCCTTCAGTTATTTTTGGCCATCAGCAGCACGCACACCTCCTGTAGTTGGAGGGTGGCCACTGGACTCGCCCGCATCGGCATTGCTGCCGACGCTTTGTAGGGGGCCGGCACTGACCAAAGAGCTGAGGCCCGAAGATGCAATACCGGATACCCCGGTGGACTCGTCGGTGGCACGCACACCTCCTGTATTTAGAGGACCCCACTGACTTCACCCTGGCCTCTGCGCCCACCTCACCGTTAGTTGGGGAGGTCATGCTGGCCGTCATGTTGTCCCTGGAAAGGTCTGGATCATCACTCACCCCAAAAAGAGCCAGCAACTCCTAGTTGCAACCACCATTGGCATGCTCACCTCCAGTAGTTGGAGGGGCCCTGCTGGCTTCGACAGGTTGACTGCTTGTTGCGCCCATCTCCCTAGTAATTTGTTAGGTTACGCCAGCCTTGTTGGCCCTGGAAAGGGCTGCTTAGTATCCCTAAGGTGACTCTTGCTGGGTTCGGTCAGTGGCACGCTCACCTCCAGTAGTTGGAGGGGCCTTGCTGTCTTCACTCGGTTGGTTGGTATTTGCACCCACCTCTCTGGTAATTTGGGAGGTTACGCCAGCCGCGTTGGCCTTGGAAAGGGCCGATTTATCACCCAATGGTGACTCGCACTTGCTTTGACCAGCGGCGCGCTTGACACCGGGGGTTGGAGGGGCCCCGCTGGCTTCGGCCTCGACCGCAGGCTTGTTGTCCTTCGAGAGGTTAGCTACCGCAAAGCTCCTGCCTTTGGGCTTGTGGTGGACCACTCGCCACCCGGAACGAGCTCTTTCCTTACTGGAGAGGAGCCTTCAGTCCCCGCGAACGGAAACCTTCAACTCCCCCTGCCAAGATGGGCTGCACAAGCCTGGCGCTGACGGCGGATCCCCCGACGCTCGCCGCCAACTTCTTCCTTCTTGGGGCCGGTCTCTTCCCGGTCCTGGGATTCTTCAACATCTCATCCGGTGGTCTTCTCCCGACCCCGACTTCTTTCTTCATCTTCACCGGAGGTTCCAACACAGGATGTAGATCAGTAGACGCTAAAGACTCTCAAAAAGCCAGGAATACGTAAGGTAGGAAGGATGACACCTTGCACTACCATGCTCCAAATGTGAAGCGAGGGAAGCCCGTTTTATACAAACAGAACTGACGTCTTTGGGGAGGGCCTTCACCCGGACATAAAGAGGGTGAGGTGAGGTTTCAAAATTGCGCCGAGTGACAACTAGCACTTGTAGACGGCGTGGAGAGCAGAGAGGAACAGCTCTGCCATTTCATCTAAGTGGGACCTGCGAGTAATTTTACGTTACCCAGGTGACGTTCGAACATACTAATTGTATATCCTTTCCGTGAAGGTTCTTTCCATGTCTCGATGATATGAGGTGACGGTGATAGAGTATGAGGGTGTGGAACCAGTGGAAATACTTAAACCTAATTTAAACCTAACTTGAACCTAACTAACCAAACCCTGGTGAGCGCTGGAAATAACTCCCCTTTTGGGAAAAATTGCCATAGTATCAGCCAGGAATTTAACCCGAGACACCTAGAATCTTATCCATATGCACTGATCACTAAACCACGGGGCTGGTTAATGTGATGATTGGTGCGGTTCTTCTGGCATCAGCCTGATCAGGCTGATGGCCGAAATATATACTTAAGGGCTTTGAACGTTGTTTCACACAGGTAAGTGGTTACAAATGGTAACACGCACTTTAGTACCTTTTTGGAAACATCAGAGTATGCTGCGGGAGCTTCAAACCAAAATTCCAATAATGCTATTGAAGGAAATGGCATCATCAATGTCAAATCCAAGTCATTCACCAATGTTGTTCTTCTTCAATAGGTGTTTAACGATTCTCAAAAGTCACTTCACAGACCCCAGGTTGGAAACCTTTGACTAGAGACTTCGTTATTCACTGAGATGATAAGACAAGGGGAATGTTTGTTGTGTTAGGTCTAGAAACAGCTTAGTTTGTAAGGGTGTTCTTGTCTTTACTTGGAGTTTCTTATAATGCACTGTAAATTTAGAGAACCTTTTAGAAATATAACAAAATTTTCAGTCAACATTGATAACATTTTACTATAGTATTGGTATTATTTTATGGGTCAGTGATTCCCAACCAGGGTTCCACGAGCTCTTTCAAAGGTTCCTTGAGAATTGCCAAAAGTTGGCGAAAAAAAAAAAGAACAACCGGCCTTTTTTTTATAATGAAGTAAAATAATTAAATCAGTAATGTTTTAACGTGACCTAATAATAAAAAATGAAATATTTTGAACGTTTAGTTTGGTTAAATATTTGCATGATTGTTATTATTTAAGCCGCGAGAGAGATACTTGGGAGGATACATTTTGTTGGAGTGGGTAATTTTTATAGCAGTAAAGAATTCAGTTTGCAGTGATGAACTTCAACAGCGTTCCCTCTTACTATTACTACTGTCAAAAACCAACTCCTAAGTTTCACATTAAATTATAAGACAATTAGAATCAATGTAGTCCTAGTGAATATTGTATTATTTTAAATTGTGAGTATATTACTTACTATATCGCACTAGAAACTCGAAAGTTCACTGTCGCACTTACAAAAGTACGCCACCTATCCCTATATTGAGCTAGTTCTATCCAGCCCACCTCATTACACCCTATCTCGATCTTGATCTAGTTCTATCAAGTACACCTCATTATGCCCTATCTATTTCAAGTTCATTCTAGTGTTCTCCTTCCATCAGCGCCTAGGTCTTCCCAATTGTCTCTTCCCATAGGGTTTGTCAGTCAATACCCTGAACACGTTTCTAGAATCTCCCATTCGCGCTGCATGTCCTGCCCACCGTAATCTACGATATTTGATCATCCTAACAATGTCTTGTGATGAGTTAAGGGTATATAATTCATCATTATGTAACGTCCTCCACTCCCCAGTATCCTCATCCCTTTTTAAACCAAATATCTTTCTAAACACCTTGTTTTCGAACACACTAAATTTGTGAATGTATTATAAAACAATAAAATGTAAATGGTTTTTCGTTAACAACTTTATAAAAATAAATCAAACAAACACAAAATCCTTAAAAAATCTAGTATACACACTAATTGTAATGAGTAAACGAGAGGTAAATTGAAAAAGTTTGTAATTTTTTTTATTAACAGTTATTAGTAAATATATATGGGGAATATAAACTCTCGTAATATTTTATTCAAATATATTAGTTAAATATTATTTATCAACACTATTTATATAAAGGTTTATTTTATAATTTAACCTGTCGAACCTAATATGTGTCAGCCGGTAGGGCTTCCTTGAGATTCTACGAAATACTTCAAGTGTTACACCAAACAAAAAAGTTTGGGAATCAGTGTTGAGTGACAGCTGCAGACTACATGAATTGACGTATGAATACATACACATATATCTCAAACATATGCTCGTTCTTTTACTGTCCTGGAGTCACAGGCTTGGAACAAACTAGATAACTCTACTCGTCATCTAACATCTAGACACCCATTCAAGCATGCGGTTAAGCAATTTATCTTGTTCAATAAGCTAGAATGAGTTCTTGAAATTACTTGAGCTTTAAATGAGTGTATGAACGAGCGTGCGAATGTTTTTCTACTTATTTGAATATTCCTTTATTAAAATTAGTTTGTATTACAATAACTGAAATATTGTATGTTTTATTCAACATTGGTTAAGTGGAAGAGAAGGCTAACACCCTAACATCACCAGATAAATAAAGACATTATTTTTATTATTTTTATTATTATTATTATTATTATTAATAATAATACTTGAGGGTAGAACTATTAACGTCATGAGAAAATCTGGGAATATTCATTTGGCACCAAAAAGTGAATCCTTTCCGTTTGACGATTTCATCACTCCTGCCATATTGTTTCCCCCAAGCTTCCATATTAGCCCCGTGACGTAAACGATATGTATCGATCCTCACGTCTCCTGGAAGTTGAGCGTATGATGTTATCTTCACACCTGTGTCGTACATTGCGTGTCCCCTTGTATACTCCATTACGCCCGAGAGGTACAGCAACTCACTGGTTATTACAATATGGCTATATATTATAAACTGCACCATAGTGTAATCAAGCAAGGAAGCAATCTTAGCGTGGCTGATTACAATATAGCTACATATTATAAACTGCACCATAGTGTAATCAAGCAAGGAAGCAATCTTAGCGTGGCTGATTACAATATGGCTATATATTATAAACTACACTTTAGTGTAATCAAGCAAGGAAACAATCTTAGCGTGACTCCTTATACTATTTTACAATGTCCAAAAGAGTGAACCAAAGAATGGAAACAATTTTACCGTGGTTGATTACAATATAACGCTATGTTACAATGTTCAAAATAGTGAATCAAAGAATGGAAACAATTTCACCGTGACTGATTACACTACGGCGATCTATATAATAAGCTGCACCATGGTATTCCATAGTAGGTTTTACTTGATCTATTATACCTATACTGATAGCAACTATTTTAGCTATTCTCCAAAGCGTAGAAAACTACTTTTTATAGGGTATGGGTGATAGAGGGTCCTCTAGAAAATTTTACCATACTTTCAGCCAATAAAAGTTTTTTATTTATATATGGACCCCTACAACCTACTCTTTTTCTACGCCCTTGCTATTCAACTTTTTCGACCTGTATCCTTGGACTTATTATTAGTATAATTCCCTGTTATCAACTGTTGATAGTATTCGCTGGTAACTATGGTCTACTCTCTACATACTAACATTAGAGTAAAAACTTTTAAAACAGCTATGTAGTCAGGTTTAAAAAAAAATACTTGATTTACAAATGTCAGTGTGTAAAATTAATATTATAAGCGCACGTGACGTATTTATCTTCACCGGACGTTCCGTGTTTGGATCCTGACTGGCTCAAAATAAGTCTTGATCGTTCTAGATATGTGTGTGTTATTTATTCATGGCCGTTAGATTTTATTGTCTTGTATTCGGTTGACAGGTAGCTACATATCCTACCAACGATTATGATAAGGTTATTAGTCTATGTGAAATAAATTACACATATATTATTTGAGATTTATATTTATTGATATGCGTAATTATGATTAACTAGACCTATCATAATCCTTGAGATCATAACGGAACGACTAAAAGCGGAGGCGAGGGGAGAAGGCGGTGGCCGATGTTCATAAATAGAAGCTCTTTTATTACAAAAAAAGTTTTATTATATATATATATATGTGTGTGTGTGTGTGTGTATATATATATTGGAAGTACAATAATTCTTCCCAGGACGCACTAGTAACTTTTGGGTTGATGTGCATACTATGAGTAGACTATTTTTCAGACAAACTTACTTTAAGTAACACATTTCTAAAATTAAGGTTTAAAACTTTCAAAAATGTGAAATAAAAAACTTTGGCGTATGCGTAATACGTATGCTGTAAATGACAAGTACACAGAACCAAAACTAACTCTACATAACAGACGCGCAAGTTTTACCAACACCTATGTTTTCTCTTCTCCGAATAATTAATTGACTTTAGAGTTACAATATTTATTCAGTGGGCAATTGTTGATCTCGATCAAAGCGCCTCTACTGCTGGTTACACGAATGACTAGTACTTACCAAAGCAGCCATTGATGCACATTTGATTATAGGTTGTAATTGACCAATTAGCTTAGTTTAAAGTTTTTGTAAAAAAAACTGTACAAAAACGGCATTTTTTACTAAAATAATGGGACAGTCGGGACATGTGAAAAAATGGTACTGTCCCCTTAAAAAGTGGATATAACCTATGTTTAACATATTATAAACAACTATTACATTAACATCGTTTTAAATAAAAACATAATTGGTGTGGTTGGCACAAATATATTCATCCTGTTTGAGTGCGGAAAAGCGAGTGCCCTACCCGACGTGCATTGCGTGGATGAGTCCAATCTCTCAGGCCTCTAGGATAGGTCCAGTTATAGTAAGTCATCAGTCCCCTGTACAAATTCTCTTTTCAAAAAAATCATGTCAGGGGCTAATCTTTCACTTTAAAAAACTACCCAGTGGATGACTTTAATATTATTGAAAGTCAGTTCTTTTCAAAATTTTATTTTGGTCAGGGAAGTAAACAACCAAATCAACTATGCTGTTAGTAAAAAATGACAAAATGAGCTTAAAATGTCTTATTCCGGGGACAAGAGATACATTTTGGAGAGGTTATTAATAAATAAGTTGCGTTTAAAGCTTACTATAAATTCACTTGAGTCAGGATTATATTATTATAGCAACTGGCCCCATGATGTAGTTGTCAGTGTACCTGGATACGAGCTTAGGGGTCCCGGGTTCGATTTCCGGCTGGTAACTTGGATATTTTTCCTTAAGGAGAATAGGTCCAACCGTCACCAGATTTGGTAGATTAGGCTTAGGTTAGGTTAAGACTCCCCACGGCTCCGCAACTTCATAATAACCATCATCTCATTGCGGGCACGACGTGTAGATAACCTCCTATGTTGTACCTTGGAAAATGCTCTGTTCCATCAGAGCCAATAATAGTCTAGACAAAAGGCAACTGATCCTAGATGTCAAAGTCCCTCCAAGTCAGTGGTGGCTCGTAGCTAAAATTAGTGGGAGTGCTACTCCGGCAAAATTTTAGCCTTTGTTTTAAAATTGTGTAAAAGGAAAAAAAATGTATAAAAAGAAAATTTATTCAAGAGCTTGATACAATTTTAACAAAAAAAAACATTTCTTACTTACTTTAACTAAAATTGTTACAGTTCAAGCTTGATCTATTCATTTAAAAATGAAATCCATTCTTCTTTTTTTTTTTGCGCAAAAAGTTCAATAATTTTCTCCTTGAACTCTGGATGACAATCGAGGAAATTTTTCTCCATTGAAAGTACTGCAAGCGCATTTAGTCTTTCTGTTAAATAAAAGAACTAGAAAAAAATTAATCAAATAGAATATCTGGAAGCAGAATAATAATCTAATTCTACACTCTTCTACACTTTATCTCATTCAAGAATATGGTATACGGTTTTTAAGCACGACATACGCTGAGTAAAAAAAAA
>CABFOV010005053.1:33174-46334 GCA_902141375.1 Timema poppense
ACCTTTTGATGAACCAACATACAATGTGACCCGATCCATGATTTTGTGCGGTCCACGGACCTTTTGATGAACCAACATACAATGTGACCCGATCCATGATTTTGTGCGGTCCACGGACCTTTTGATGAACCAACATGCAATGTGACCCGATCCATGATTCTGTGCGGTCCAGGGACCTTTTGATGAACCAACATACAATGTGACCCGATCCATGATTTTGTGCGGTCCACGTACCTTTTGATGAACCAACATACAATGTGACCCAATCCATGATTTTGTGCGGTCCACGGACCCTTTGATGAACTAACATACAATGTCGCCCGATCCATGATTCTGTGTGGCCCACGGATCTTTTGCTGAACCAACATACAATATTGTCTGATCCATGATTCTGTATGGCCCACGGATCTTTTGCTGAACCAACATACAATATTGTCTGGTCCATGATTCTGTGCGGCCCATGGACCTTTTGAGGAACCAACATACAATATTGTCTGATCCATGATTATGTGCGTCCCACGGACCTTTTGATGAACCAACATACAATATTGTTTGATCCATGATTCTTTGTGACCCACGGACCTTTCGGTGAACCAACATACAATATTGTCTGATCCGTGATTCTGGGTGGCCCACGGACTTTTTGATGAACCAACATACAATGTGACCTGATCCATGATTTTGTGTGGCCCACGGACCTTTTGATGAACTAATATACAATGTGAGCCCGATCCATGATTCTGTGCGGCCCACGGACCTTTTGATGATTCAACATACAATGTGACCTGATCCATGATTTTGTGTGGCCCACGGACCTTTTGATGAACTAATATACAATGTGACCTGATCCATGATTCTGTGCGGTCCACGGACCTTTTGATGAACCAACATACAATGTGACCTGATCCATGATTTTGTGTGGCCCACGGACCCTTTGATGAACCAACATACAATGTGACCTGATCCATGATTTTGTGTGGCCCACGGACCTTTTGATGAACTAATATACAATGTGGCCCGATCCATGATTTTGTGTGGCCCACGGACCCTTTGATGAACCAACATACAATGTGACCTGATCCATGATTCTGTGCGGCCCATGGACCTTTTGATGATTCAACATACAATGTGACCTGTGTTTTTGTGTTTTTTGTTCATGAAAAGGAAGAAACAGACGAGAGATCACTTTTATAGGTACTTGACTTCAACATGGGGGAGATCTAAAGCCATTCGCACACTTATTGCATTATAAAATTTCGAATGTTTGGTAAAAAATAATATAAGACTGGTCTTAGACATTTATTCTATCTTTATTTTATTTTCCTAATAATAAATATTACAGAATAATTTTAACTAACAATAACTAGACTAGAATGGAAGTTAGGAAAATAACACAGTCGGGAAATGTATGTTATTACTTGGTCAGTAAGTTGTGGACAGCTCGCCCGCTTTCAAGGTTAGGTTAAGCAAGGTTAGTTAATGCCATAATCATCTTTATACCAAAATTACCCTTTTTATTGGTACTAGGGCAAAATTGTTCAAGACGTCAGATTGGCACATAAGTAGCGATTCTAATATTACCTATATGCGTACTCAAAGTCCGATGCGATGATCGCGAAGTTTCTGTTCAGTAACCAGTCCCTTACACTAGGTGGTTACAATTTAATGAGTTACATACCCTGTAGTCATTACAAGACAGCATCAGGCTAATCAAGTTTCGTAGACTACGGTGGACAGGACATGCAGTGTGTATGGTTGATTTTAGAAACCGGATCAGGGTAATGACTGGCAAACTCAATGAGAAGAGACCACTGGGAGTACCTATACGCAGATTGGAGGATAACATCAGAATGGACCCGGTGTAATGAGGTGGACTGGATAGAACTAGCCCGGGATAGGGTGTAATGAGGGGGACTGGATATAACTAGCTCAAGATAAATATAGGGTGTAATGAAGTAGACTGGATAGAACTAACTCAAGATAGGGATAGAATGTAATGAAGTGGACTGGATAGAACTAACTCAAAATAGAGGTAAGTGGCTTACTTTATTGAGAGCAGCAATGAACATTTTTTCACTGCGTATGCTCAGATGGTCCACGAATCAAGCAGAGAAAGTTATGAGAAGGAGAGCTAGCAGTCGAACTTACAAGTGGATTAGAATGATTCGTGCAAGCATACAGACGATATAATAATGTTATATCACAATTATTTACTGCAATAAATATATAAGATACTTGAAATATAAGTGTTAACACTCTCAATCTATTAACCCTTTTCTATTACAAGTCAGAAGGTTATGTCGTTACACAATAGAACAAACTCCCGGATCATGGTCCTCTTAACTAGTAAAAAAACTCTACCAACTGCACTACCTTAATATCACAAGCATTTTATATTATAATTGAAATAATAATAAATAACTATGAAATGTTTGTATCTAATTAAAATCATAATTTTAAATACTATTTTGTGTGAAATTACTTGCACCCGCGCACTCAATGAGGAGTAGCCATCGATATTAAGGTTCACCTCTGACAAGACATCTTGTGAATGTGGGAAATGCCAGGCCTCCACCGTGGTTCGGATTCCACGTTAAACTGTAGGTCACTCCATCTCATCTCACAATCACCTTACCATTACACATTAGCGTAAGTGTGTATAATCCGAACGGGTAGTAAGACGCGGTGCTAATAATAATAATAATAAGATATTAAGGTTTCCTTTACACCAAACTTGTTAATATCCTGTTGTGTAATTAAATATAAAACACAAAGCCTCACTGAAAGAGAGAGAAAAAGAGTGCTAAAAAGGGATTTCTCTCGGTTTAGCTACCCCCAACCTGCTACACACGCGCAACTAGTGGTCTACAAAGGCATTTTAAGATTTATTATTATTATTTAGCACCGCGTCTTACTACCAGTTCGGGTTATACGCTTTAAGTACTAATTAAGCTAATGGATTAGGAATTGAGAAGGTTGAATATAGAGGAAGTGAACCCGCATTTGCGTGGAGGGGGAGTAGAAAATCATTTAGGAAACCCCCCAGTTCACCCGACCGAGATTCGAACCTCGATCTCCCCGTCCTCAGCGGTTGAGCTCAACACGACTAGCTCGTTAGCCAACTACGACACCGAGGTGGGTGGCATTTTAAGAGGCACGTTTAAGTTCGCCTTGGGTAAAAAAAAATATGTTCAGTATTTAAACAGATAAACTTTCAATTAAAAAAAAAACAACCTTAGTGGTTTCTTGCTGTTTTACTAATATAGTGTTTATTTTAGTACCACGTCTTACTACCCTTTCGGGTTATACGCTTATGTACTAATTACGCTAGTGATAATGGAGAGTAGGAAGATTATATTCAAATGAAAGTGTACCCGCTTTTGCGTGAGGGGAGAGTGGAAAACCATTTTGGAAAAAACTCAATACATCCGACCGAGATTCAAATTCCACTCTCCTAGTTATCGAAAGTCTAGTCTACTGGGAGGGTAGCGCGTTAGAGCATGTGGCCTACGATGCGGGTACTAATACTATTATTATTAGAAAAACATACTCGAATATTAATGTATAAATATTAATTTTTATCGTTTTATTATCATGTTGTTTTAAAAAATAATTTTGGACTAAGTCTAAAATATATAATCTTGAAACTTTCAATTACTTACTTTTCGTATATGTTTTATAGTTTTTTTAGGAAGTAAACAAAAATACCCTTAAAGTATGTCCCCCATTCCACTAATGAATTAAATAAATATTACGCTAAAAAAAACTTAAAAATAGACGTGTACATTTTTGTTTTAAATGAATTTTTCGTAGGAGGGTGGTGGTAGGGTAAGGCTATGTAAGACGGGGGTTTGGGGGGGAGGGGCATGTTCAATACTGTCGGCATTAATAGTGGTACACCTTAAAACAGGCTGACCACCCCTGGAATAAAGATAAAGAGCTATAGGTTATTAAGTATATAAATAGTTTCGTAGAAAGAGGTAGTTCCGAATCGTAAAACAAAAACAACATTTATTCTTTGGTTTGTGGCCATTCAAATGTTGAATCAATTTTATTGCTACGAAAATGGAAGTAAAGATGTGACTTAAGTGCCCCTAGCGCTCAGACAAGATATACAGCTCAGCTTTACGGGAGTTACACTGCGCTCCTTGAGCCAGGTTGAGTCCTTGGATACTGGGGAGTGCTAGTTGCAGTCATCAGTGATAACAACACTTAACAAGTGAAACTCTACTCACTTCTGTTTGTTGTAAAGGGGTGGCGGTTTGAGCGGGTACCTATATTGCTCTCCCCCAATTAACCCTTTTACCCCCTTTCAATGAAAACACCTTTTCAGACAAGTAACTAGTCGACTATATTTGAAGATTTTTTACAACTAGATAATTTGCAAACATTAGCTTTGAAAAAAAGGACCATTGTATTCTACGATTTCTTTGTAATTTTAAGTCTAAGTAGGCTAATTTTGGGGTTGGTTTATAATAAGGGGGTGGGTCCGCTACCTGAACCTAAATTTTTGAAAGCCGATTTATTGACACTAGAGGACAACTTTTGTCTGTTTTCTAGTAAAACCATCTTTCAAGTGAGCTGTTTCCAAAAAATGCCTGCTTTATAGCGATGTTGTCACTTAGGACTGGATGTAGCGATCCTCGTGTTGAAGAACTCAAGCTCTCCCAATGAACAAAGACATTTCCACCTGGAAACTGTGTGTATGTGCGCTAGCGGCATCAGTGAATCTAACCAATTGATCCCAAGCTTACAGTTTCAAGTCCATTATACTAATTCATGATCGTACCTAAAAGATATTTTATTGCAATCAAATATTGCCTTCACATGCTGTCAGACACTTAAACTAGCTAGCTTTAGCTAACAGAAAAAAGGCAAGTGAATCCGGTTATCAATTAATTAAATTATCCAATCCAAGAAAATAGGATGAGGAAGATGATTAATACCATCGCCGACGGTTAGCCACTGGAAACTTCTTACCTATTGACAGCCAAGGGCCTAAATCTTGCGCACAGTTGGTAGCTAGCCTACTAAACTTAGGGTTCCGACTTAGCCAAAACATTTATAATTGAAGAATTGTGAGTTTCCTCTTTCACAGTGAATAATTGATTACCAGGGACTGGCGGCTTTGTATGTTCTAGATTTAAGTTAGATTATATTATATCATGGGTTGATACAGTCAATCCTTTTAGAAGGTGCACGATAGATTCTTAAAATAATAACATAATACACAGAGAGGATTATCCTACGGGGCTATGTATGGATCTTTCTAATAACAAGTTTAAAAAATTATAATAGAGATTACTATACGCCAAAAGAAAAAAAAAAGAGTCCCTATTGTGAATTTATAATATTAAATTATTTCATAACTGTTTAAATTATTATTTATATCTTAAAATAGACTTTTTACACAAAAGTGTTATTAAAGACTGGCCTCAAAGCCACAGATAGTTACAATAATATATTAGTTTAATTAGGCCATTATTTGTGTGAGTCTATCACTCTCTATTCAGAGAATTTCCTTTCTTTCAAATCATAGAGGGTTAGGTCAGTCTTATCCTGCCATTGCATTTTGGATATTAGGGCTACACTCATAAAAAAATGGGGTGCAGCTGCAAAGGAACGTGAAGCGATTTTAGTGTATAATTTAGGAAAATAGTTTGATGAAGGAGATAGGGACAAGTGCAATTAAACAATTCTGACGGAGAATAAACTAGTGAACCCGCTTTATTGGCCGCATTTTCTAAGAAGCTACTCTCACAGGAGACTAAAATGCCGATGACAGGGAGATCACGGCTCGAATCTCGTTAGGGTGTATTGGGGTGGTTTTTCCCCAAAATGGTTTTCCACTCTCTCTCCATGCATATTCGGGTCCAGTTACGCTAAAATATAACCTTACTAATCCATTAAACTATTACGTGATCAGTAGATAAGCGTATAACCCGAACGGCTATTAAGACGTGGAGCAAAAAAAATAAGAAATAAATAAAACATTTAGCTACACAATTCTATGCCAAGTCCAACTTTCATAGGCTGGTTTTCATCAGACAACTAGAAAAATTACTAGATTTACTTTCACGTATTCATACGTCAAGTCATGAGATATGCAAATGTTGCTGTTGATATATAGCATTAATACCTACGGTATGAGATAAGACTAATAATGTAGTCAATTGTAATCAATGTTGATCCAAAAAAAGTTTGTTTTTTCTTACTAAATCTTCCCATGACAAATTGTACTATAATAGTAACCAAATATCTAAGACAAAAAATAAGATAAAGAAGATTAAAAGGGCTGATAATGGTTACCAACGTATTTTTAATGGCAAGGAATAGCTGAATAATAGCTATAAGTTTATTTCAAACTGATAATTTGCCATCCGCATCAGAAGGTACATAGACTAAGGTGTTAGTCTCGTCAGTTTTTTCCTGTGACGGGAAGCTATGGGGATGAATTCCGGAAGGGTATATTGAGATAGGTATCTTCAAGCTTATGCAGGTGTATTTCAGGCAAAGTAAGTAGAATACATCCAGTGTTTCACAAGCCACACCCATCTCGTTCCCATTGGTGGATGGGTTTCTCGTCACAATGTGATTGAGGGGCCGTCTCGGCGTCCCGACGCGCCTTTAACTATGTGAATTTTTACAACAGCCATTTGAGCCAATGGCGAGTGAGTTACTCGTGTGTCTATGAATCAATTAGCAAACAGATTTTTCACAACACATGATAGTGAGGGTGCTTATAATGACGTAATCAATATATGGTCAGATTATAGCTACTAGGTGTTTCAGATCAGATGGTACAGCCCCCCTCTTCCCATTATCCCTCCCCTAGTCGTTCTCCCGCCTGGCAGACTGTTTATACGCAATTTGGTCTGGCTCTAACCTTGACTTCAAACTCGTTCTTCTGTCGCCGGAGTTTTGCGTGCATGCTCTATTTGCACTTCCATTCTTTATCCAGGTACTCTCTTACATTAAGAATGGTTCCAATCAATGTTACTGCTCTATTTTGGGTCCATCTCGATTTCTTGCGCACATATAGTCTTTAAATCTGTTTATTGCAGTTTGTTCGCTCTTCACCGATTAAAAATTCGTACTTATTCCTTTCCAGATATGTTGATTTTCGTTGTGAGGCGAAAACTTTTGTCTGCTGCACGCAGGACCATAGTTTGTCCACTGTCCCTACAAGTTTAAGCTGGAAAATGTTGGGTTTATTGTACGCGTCACTCTAAACTTCTTATTCTCATCCTCCCCCTTAAAATATATCATATTATAAGTATTGTACTTCTCAAGCTCCCACAAGTATTCGACCCGGCCATACTTCTCCTTCTCGATATAGTCAATGACTCGCTCATCTCTTCTTGATCCAGAAGTTCTTTCTCAGGATCCTCGACGTACCGCACGCGCGGGATTTCATCTTTGTCTTTATTATTCCGTTTGGAGATGGAACTGATATCGATGTAGCTCTAGATGTACTATTTTGTTTCCAACATAGCTGGATATTGACTTGTTAGATAATAGACCAACCCATTACACGATTTGCTGTACACGCTCTCGTCCTCCTCTATGAAATACAAATCCTACCGTCACAAATTTCTATTCTATACAAATCCTAGCAGTATCCCAATTGTCTGAACATCTCGTAAGCGGTAAAAAAAACTCTTCCCACGTGCAACTTTAAATGGTCAGTGAGCGTGGTGGGGAACTTGTTCTCCCCTCTCTAGACAATGTTGGCCGCATTGATCCACAAATCGTGTGACGAAACACATCCATTTAACGTAGGCCCTATTTCCAGCACGTCTGATGATCTGTACAAAAGGCACGTCCAGATGTGATGTCTTCCCAAGCTCCTTAGCGCAGAATCTTCTAGTGATAGGTTTACCTCTCATATCTTCTAATAAAAAGGTCCTAGGATTCGTCTCGATGACTTTACATAAGTTAAACCGTTCTAAAGAACAGTTGATGGTTTACCCATTTGCGAAAACGTCATTATGTTTGCTGATACGAATCATATCTTTGATTTTAAACGTGTTCAGTGTAGTATCGAGCTCTTAAGCGTGCAGATTGATGATACCTAAAATACTATCATCGTCCTTAATGTCTATTGGTCTCATCTTGATAGTCGAGTGTTCTGTTCTATTGCACTTGCCGAGTAAAGAATCAATCATCATTGGTCATGTCCATACAACCTCATGTATAGATCTAGAAAATGTTCTAATACATAGGCCAGTAGCATTGGGCCTTTATAAAAATACAGCTTAGAATAGTCCCAGATTGTTTTACACTAGAATCTTCCCCATATCTCTCATTCATGATTATAGCATTTCTCCAAGATATGACTATATGTAAGGCCATTGTAAAATTCATCTTGGCCAGGTAACTGTATTTCATCCAAACGCTCAAACAAGTCGACATAATTGTATGGGAACACCACTTTATGACAAACCAGTTTGAACCATTCGTTTTTGAAATTACATTTACTAGTGATTTTAAATTGGTTAGGTTCGAGGTATGACACAGTTCTCCGGAGATGTACAGAGAAAGCTGGAAATTTCTGTAAGTATGTTAATTCGTTCGTTGTTCGTGATCCCTCGAAACCCATGCCGAATGTATTTTATCATCACTTTTAATCGACCCATGTTTTCCCATAAAGCAGTTACCTTGCCAGGATTGACAATAATGGCCTCTCCCTTGAGCGAATATATTTATCGACGTTCGACTAGCAATTCAAATAGAAAAAAATATCTTAGCAGTGGGCGTTATTGATACCTAAGCTAAAGTTAAATGGCTTGAGTTTTTATAATTATGATTACAAGTCTCATGGCTACTCCCCCGTTAAAGCCTCGTCAAGTGATATCGACATTCCTATAAGGATCTTTACATATGTGGTAATTAATGTCTGTATAGTGAGCATCTACTTGAGCCTGGGTCATAGTTTTTATTGGAACGGCTGTAATATAGTAATCGAGTACACGCATTGCCGTATCTACAAGTGCCTCTATAAATAAATCGGTAAAATCGCTTCCTATGAAATTCCAATACTCGGACAGATCATCATCAAAATTAGATTTGAGGTATATACATATTATGCCACATGCCTCTGAACGCTTTTTCTATTGAAATATGTCGTATCCGGATTACAAGTCGTGGTGATTGGTAACAGTAAACTTTTCAGATTCATGTATACAATAGACTCAGTTTTACCTGTTGCTTAAATTTTTTAAATTTTAGGTATTTATCTTCTCCTTAAGGGAAAGTACTTCTTACAGCACAACATTTGGTATATGACTCTTTATGTTTTGCGAGTTTATTTTCAGTCAGAAAAGAGGTCAAACGGCTATTTCAAAAGAATCAATGTCCGCTATGTGAAGTAACCCTCAATTGAGGATTTATCATCCAAAATATGTTTTTAATCGTGCTTAAATAATATTCACCTGATCCCGGATCTTTTATAATAAATAGAATAACTCGTCTGGAATATTATTTTGAAATTACAAACACAGATAGTATCACGAGGTTTGTTCTATCTTTAATATGCCTTCCTGTCTCGATGTAAGTGTCACTCCCAACATATGTCACACTGTACATACTAATGAATATATCGTTCAGCTTTTTCAAGCGTTTAATATCTCATTTTAAACGGGAGTGTGATGCCGTCAAGTTTCAGTACATCTCTGAAATTCGTATAGGATGACAAGCTATGATGGTTGTTAACATAGATATGTTTAAAGAAGTATACTAAAACCGTAGGGGAAAGCGTTGTTTCCCCCCCGTTGGATATTGATCAAGGCTCTACATTTAGCTATTACTTCAGGGATTTGAACCCGGGTACCTATTGTGTAATCTGATTGTCTGATATATTTATTATCATTACTATAGTAACATCTTAAATCCACCCAGAATCTTTCATAGCAAAGTTCTCAATTTGAGTAAGAAACTGTAAAATTGTGTTATTTTCAAATAACTCGTCAAGAGCAGTAGTACCGTTTGTGTTGCATAAAGTCAACTAGAAGTACCCCTTTTCTATCCTACCCTCGGTAGGATGCCTAAACTAACAAATGAAACCAAAATTTACTTTTATCGAATTATTTTTACGAAATTCATTCATCGTCTTTTCGTAGATAGCCTATCACGCAACAAGGAACTGTGCAGGGTCTTTATACGGTATTAATTGTTTTTGGGATATATATTTATTCTTCGGATATATACTTCTTCAATGAATCTTATAGATAGTCCTACTGGTCCCAGGTAAAGGCAAAATTGGCTAAATCTTGTACCTTGTACCTACATCTCTTTAAAGAGTCGCTAGTTTTTGGAGCTATACGTCTACGTCAGTTAGTCCTACTAGCATCACACTTGAGGTCAAAATCAGTCCTGATATATGCTCGATTAAAACATAAAATACTTGCCATCATGACTTGCAATATCACGTTTAAGGGATTTAACTAACAACTGTTGACTAACAGTTAATTCCTGCCAAGTAAATGCTCTACTCCCAATAACCTGACAGGTTACATTAAATAATAAGGGTTTAAACGGGCTCATTTTTCTAGGGGTCCTGAAATGTCGGTATATGTATTCCACAGGCATCTACCTTTTATTTTCACAGTTGCATGGCTAAGTCTAGTATTTCAAGATTTGACCAGGAACCAGCTATTTAAAAAGGGAAAGCTTTAATTAGTCTACAGATAACATTTAATGCTCATAATAACTCTAAGTAGATAAACCATGTATAAATACATTCAATTACTAAACTGGTGGTTTTAACTATGCTTGGATAACTCTTTAAAACAAACGTAAGCTCAGCCATGGTGATATCCTCCAGCTGGGCGTCATTCAGCATCGAGAAACGGGTGGGTAACCAGACCCTGTACTTGCCATTCAAAACGGATAAAAGTCGTCAACTAAAGCGGGTGCTGTCCCTTTTCTACTGTTAAAGTGGTAGCCATACCCTTGCTCTAAATCAGCCAACTTTATCGGGATTATATCACTTGATTATACTGAACTCAACAAGATGGGTGTAATAACTCAACATGATGTATCGTTTAAAATGTATTTTGATCATAATGATTTTATCTTAAAATGTTGAGCCTTTAAATAGGGCACGCCGGAAATTTCCAAGCCCCACTCAATTGGGTGCATGCTGCGCGCTGCAAGTTCAATCAAAGGAAAGAGAAAATTGGGTGCTGATAGAAACGAATTCCTGGATGGTAAGTAGGGATAGGCAGAAAAATTTGAATGAGACTAAATCTTTCTCGGAAAATGATCTAGTCGGGTGGAAGAACGATAAGATCATTTTTTCTTCGGGAAATGCTATTAAGTCAGCTAAGCTCAAATTTTCCTCAGATAGTGGTGTTCTGTGGTTAGATGGTATCACGAATTTTCATGGAAAATTCTATAAATTCACCTTAGGTCAAGTTTTTTCTTGGGAAATGTTCTTGAGTCGGGTGGCAGCATTATATAATCGATTTTTTCCCCGGAAAAGCTTAGAGAGTCGGCTAAGTTCAAATTTTTCTCGGAAAATGTTCTAGATTAGAATGGTAGAGTGATAATATCGAAATTTCTCCAGAAAATATTTGTTAGATTCAGCTAATTTCAAATTTTAATAGGAAAAGTTCTCAATTTGGGTGTTAGAAAGATGATATCAAATTTTCACTGAAAAATTCTATACAGTATGGCACGAAAAGTTCAAATTTTCCCCATAAAATGTTAAAAAAATGTTTGAATTTGAATTTTCCTCGGAAAATGCTGTGGAGTCAACAAAGTTCTAGGGAATGCCAGGCCTCCACCGTGGTTCGGATTCCACGTTAAACTGTAGGTCCTCCATTTCATCTCAAAATCACCTTACCATTACACAATTGCGTAAGTGCGTATGACCCGAACGGGTAGTAAGACGCGGTGCTAATAATAATAATAATAATAATAATAATAATAATAATAACAAAGTTCTAATTTTCTTGGAAAAGGCTCTAGAGACGGCCAGTAATAACAATTATCACCGCGTCTTACTAACCGTTCGGGTTATACACTTAAGTACTAATTACGGTTAATGGGTTAGGAATTGGGTAGGTTGGATATAGATTAAGTTAACCCATATTTGCGTGGAGGG
The DNA here is from genome assembly GCA_902141375.1 of Timema poppense. Classification (NCBI taxonomy): domain Eukaryota; kingdom Metazoa; phylum Arthropoda; class Insecta; order Phasmatodea; family Timematidae; genus Timema; species Timema poppense. Next base: position 45,284 of record CABFOV010005053.1, read on the forward strand.
ATAGTGGAAAACAATTTAGGAAAACCACCCCAGCTCACCCAAGTGATATTCGATCATCGATCTCCCCCTCCTCAGCAGTCTAGATCAACATAAAAGTAGCGCGTTAGATAACTATGCAACCGAGGTGGGTGAAACGGCTATTAGATCGAACTCTACCCGGAATTTGTTATAGAATCGGCTAATTTTGAATTTTCAACGGAAAATGCTTTAGTGATCTATTAAATCGGGTAGTAAGACGTGGAGCACGGTACTATTCTACCTTCCACATACCTACCACATTAGTGTAAATATGTGGCTATCCCGGATGGGTAGTAAGACAAGGAGCACGGTACTATTCTACCTTCCTCATCTTTTCCCTATTATTGTAAATATGTGGATAGCCCGGATGGGTAGTGAGATTTGGATCGTAGAAAACAATATTTGGTTTGTTACACATAACCCTCAAACATGCATCAAATCACAAACAATGTGTTAAAACATACAATTTACTTAAAAATCGAGTTCCATTGATTGTATTATTAACAGTTTGACGTTCAAGCAAATTATTCTTTTTTGTTATATAGTGATATAAATGTAACATATTAATTAAAATAAATCGAAAGATTGACCACTAAAAACGGTTGGCCTGAATAATTACACGTGTCTGATTACGTCTAATTTAAAGGCCGTAGCTCATTTGTTAACCTGGCCTGGGAGTTCTGCAGATTGACTCTATAAATCAAACTGAATTATACCCCAACGTAAAGCACACATTTGATTTCCCATAATGGAACAAAATGGATTACAGTTACCTCGCTTGTGTCCCGTTAAATGGACCCCAGAGAGAAATGACAAAATATTGTAGAGAGTGTTTTTGGTCAACGGATCTATGAACTCGCCTTTATTAACTATTGGACTCACATGTTAAACAAGGATTTGATAATAACTGGTAATTTTATTAACAGTAGACCCCACATCCTCCGATCAAAAAGACTAACAAGGGGAGGCCACGACGTTCGGATCACGGATTATCTTCAAACTTTGTACACTTATAGTAGTCCATTAGGACAAC
>CABFOV010005054.1:0-23620 GCA_902141375.1 Timema poppense
CGGTACAGTCTAGTTTACAGGCGCTAGACAATATTATTGTATGTTGGTTCATTGAGTGCTAGGAAAACTTCTCATTTTGACATTTTTATTATTATCGATAGGTTTAGCACACTTGCTACTAACGGCTTAATTTAATTGGTAAGACCATAAACCATACCTATATACGTGTTAAAATATTTCAACATTATAATCAAAGTAGGTCTTTACAAATAGAAATCACCATTAGCGTGGAGAGAGGATGAGAAAAGCACAACAATAAATCACTTGTCAAAAACTACCCTCAGTTCACTGAGACAAGATTCGAACATTTGCCTCCTAGTCAACAACTATCGAGAGCTATCTGCTAATCACGCTTTCGCTCGCTCGCTTGTCAGTCTGGCCGAACCCCAAGACGGCGCGATAATGACTGTAAACAAGTAACGAATGTTCCGGTTTGTTGAAGCGCCACCACTCCTCCGTCAGTGTGAAGATAATAAACACGAGCCGGGAGACACCCGCACTGCCAATTAACGTAATGGCTAATGAAGGCGGGAACACCTAGGTAGGGCCAGCCCGTCTAACCCTTATAAGGATAACATCCAAACTCAAGGTAATAAACATGGAACCAGCTCGTGATGAGACTTGGGATTCTCGAGAGGTCATCGAACCCATGGCCCGCATCTAAAAAAAACAAATAAACACCGATACTATTTCTAAGGAGGGTCTAACAATCTAACACATATACCTACAAACTACACGGTCTGTCCAAATAAACACTACCAGAAATAAAGATTTCAACACTATGTATGTATATACTCGCTTTGCTCGTTGGTGGCCCCGTCCCCAAACCCCTGGTTAGTCTTCTTTGCAAATTGATGTAAACTAATGTAATTCCAGAGCCGTTTTTTGATAGGTCTCACCGTTTAGCCAAAAGAGACCTCCAAAGAAAGGTTCCCACCGACTTTTAAGTTGCTCCGACATTTTGAATCTTTTTTCGGGGGTTAAAAATTAATTTTTTTAACTTTTTAGAATTTTCTCGTCGGTTACAGGCTAAAAGCTATAAGTTTGCCAAATTTCAAATTTCTAACTCATCTGTAAGTGGGTAAATATTAATGTCAGTGAGCGAGTCAGCCGTGTGGCTTTATAGCAGTATATATATTTAGCACTGCGTCTTACTACCCAGTAGGGCTATTCGCTTATATACTAATTTCAATGATGGGCTTAGGGATTAGGAAGGTTATATTTATAGGATGTGTACCCGTATTTGCGTAGAAGGAGAATGGAAAATGATTTTGGGGAAAAACCTTGGTACATCCGATCCAGATTCGAACCTCTATCTCCACCATCATCGGTAGTCAAGCCAACTGCGAGAGTAGAGCGTTATAAACACGCGGCCTCCGAAGTGGGCGAATGTTGACAGTTGATTATAAAACAAATTTTTGTGTAACGGTTTATATTTACCAACGCCCACTATCTTAAACGTTTGTTCACACAATGCATCGCTCATTTTACTAATAGTGAGATGCGGCCTTTTTGAAAGTGTTATCAGATCCTTATTTTTTTCAAACATACTTTTTATTTACTTTCCTTAGTATTATCATTATTATTATTATTATTATTATTATTATTATTATTATTATTAGCAGCACCACGTCTTACTACCTGTTCGGGTTATACGCACTCACACTAATGTGTAATGGTAGGGTGATTGTGAGATGAAATGGAGGACCTACAGTTTAACGTAGGATCCAAACCACGGTGGAGGCCTGGCATTCCCAACATTCACAAGATGTCTTGTCAGAGGTGAAGGAAGGGTTTGGTAATCAGATAAATCTGTGCCGGGACCGNAGGGTGATTGTGAGATGAAATGGAGGACCTACAGTTTAACGTAGGATCCAAACCACGGTGGAGGCCTGGCATTCCCAACATTCACAAGATGTCTTGTCAGAGGTGAAGGAAGGGTTTGGTAATCAGATAAATCTGTGCCGGGACCGAGGATTGAACCCCGAACCCGCAGCACATATGTCTGACACCTTACCCCTAGACTACCAGGTCACCCATTTTATTTAATTAATTACACCTTCAATATTTTAGATTAAACATTAAAGTAACATAATTCTTACTCGTTTAACCAGGTGACACGGAGTCTGAGAGAGAGCTAGCTACGCAGAAGCTGCTCCAGCCCCTTATATGTGACCTACCCCTTGCTTCTTGGACCCCTTGTCATTAATGTTAAAACCAACCAATAGGATAGTTATTGGCAGTCTGATGTTGTGACAGCTAGCTACCTATCGGGGGAAGGCCATCTCATCACCACATTTTTAAATGGAACGAAAGAAGTTTTTAAACAAAGAAAGGTTTAAAACGTAGGATATTTTAATTTACTTCTGAAAATGCCTTATGGGCGTGTAACTAAGTAAAATAAATAATAATTCATTAAAGCGGTATTAATAACGAAGATATAACTTGAATTTAAAATCTTGTACTGAAAAAATCGTTCAAATTTGCTTGATCATCCATGGATGAAGTATTTATTAAAAGTAAAATTTACACACAGTTCTTTAAAGAAAAATATACTTCCTCCATGACTTTCAGATAAATAAGAGAGGCCTAAAACAGTACTATTAGTTCATTACACACTATCAAACTGTGAACCCCGAGGCCCGCTCAGACATGTAAACTAGATGTTGATCAATTCTGTTCCAGACGGTTGGCTGTGTATAGAGGATCTCCTAGCGACGCTCGGCGTCTCGAACAATGCTCGCCATACCCCCTTATCCTACCAGAAACCAATAAACTGGCACAGCGGATGCTAATGCCGCGGCCCGACTCTAAAAGACGATAACGAAATTAATAAAAGGCGTGTAGCAGAGAAATTTAATATCTTGTTCGCGAGGCGGGGGGGGGGGCGGGGGGGGGGTTCGAAGATGTTCCGGTTAATGAGATAAGGAGCCCCCCCGTGTTTGAATACTTAGGATAGGGGATATTAAATGGAAATATAATTAGCATGGCTTTTTTTTGTTCATTTTTAATAACGCCAGTGCTGTAACAAATTAATGGTCAGTGCACCTGGCTACGAGCTTAGGGGTCCCATCCATGTTCGATGCCCGGCTGGTACCATGGGTTTTTCCCGAAAGGGGAATAACCCCAAAGGTCACCAGGTTTTGGTTAGTTAGGCTTAAGTTAGGTTCAATTGTTTCCACTGGTTCCACACCCTCATACTCACTATCACCATCACCCCCTCTCATCGAGACATGGCAAGAGCCCCCACGGAAAGGATGTACGATTAGTACATTAGTACGTCCCCTGGGTAACGGTACATCAGTAATGGATAATTATGTAACCCAAACGTGCAATATTATATTAAATCCATAAAATAACAAAATAAGGGCTAAGTTGGTGGAAAATCGACCTGGGCGAGGATAGTAAATGGCTGTGTGGATAAATTGGAATGAAGTGAGGTAGCTCATCCGATTGAGTATCAAGCACTCATCTCTCAGGTAAAGAGTCGAACATACTATAACTGAGATAGCTGTTAATCCAATGAATACCGTTAGAAAATTTAAAATATTTTGCGTAATATTATTTAGCTCCGGACATTTGACAACCTAAGTTAATATTTGTTAAAAGTAAAATTTTAACAGTAGTTGTAAAACCAATTAAATGGCTCAGATAAAAAAATATATTTTGTATTTAAAAAAAAGTTTATGAAACAAGTAAACAACACAATGAGGCGAAGAAGTAATGTATGTCACTGTACTGTACTTTATATCCATTACTGTTTACAGCCTGTGGTTTGGGTCAGTTTTTTTATCCACTACCAGCTTGCTAAGTCTGTCATAGCTTCATATGCCTTATAATCCAACTAAAGACAAGGGCAGGTACAACATCCAGTCATCGCTGTGAAAGCTTAAACCCACACTTTCCAGCCAAGCCGAGAATCGAACTCGGGACCTTTAGCTCAGTAAGACAGACACGCTATCTACTGTGCTAAGGTATCGGAAAGTGTTACCATAATACCGTTCAAATCACATTTAAATTGAATGATATAAACAAAATGCTTATCTTCGTTGAACTTATAAGAACAAGCGAACACGTTGAGGTTAGTTGAAATTCCTGTTGAATTATATTTTTAAAAAAACTTAAAACGTGCGTGTTACTATTAAAAGTTATGGGAGCTATCCAATTTAAAAACCTTGCTTTCTAGATTATTATTATTAGTATTACTAGCACGGCGTCTTACTACCCGTTCGGGTTATACGCACTTACGCTAATGTGTAATGGTAGGGTGATTGTGAGATGAAATGGAGGACCTACAGTTTAACGTGGGATCCGAACCACGGTGGAGGCCTGGCATTCCCCACATTCACAAGATGTCTTGTCAGAGGTGAAGGAAGGGTTTGGCAATCAGCTAAATCTTTGCCGGGACCGCGGATTGAACACCGGACCCCCAGCACAGAAGTCCGACACCTTACTTTCTAGATAAATTAGAGAGTAGATATCTCTCAACGATGTATTGTCATTGTCGGTATTTGATTGCGCTGGTGTAGTGTAGTAATATTCTGCGTCAAGTTGGAACTAGGCACAGTGCGTTCTGGGGACTCCCCAACTACGACATGTTGCAAACTGACTATCATCGCTAAATCAGACGCGGTCAAACAGTTCGGGAGAGAGACAAATAGCAAGTAAGAGACGTGATCTCGCCCCCCAGCAAGAAGGTCACAGGCCCATCCCGACACGAACCAATAATCTTGGACAGTCATCATCACTCATCGAGTCAAGACAAGTGTGATCATGCAGTAACATTCACAGCTGAACCACATAGCAACCTCACTGATCTTGTGTACCACGCACTTAATAAGTCGAGACCACGTGGGAGACACTTTCCTGCTTGTGTACAGTCCAATTTTCATAGGGAAGGCCTTTTAGAAAATACAGACACATTATTTTTCTGTCTACGTTGATTACATTTTATTATGTTGTTGACCTGGTGGTCTAGGGGTAAGGTGTCGTACTTCTGTGATGGGGGATCCTGGGTTCAATCCTCGGTCCCGGCACAGATTTATCTAATTACCAAACCCTTCCTTCATCTCTGACAAGACATCTTGTGAATGTGGGGAATGCCAGGCCTCCACCGTGGTTCGGATCCCACGTTAAACTGTAGGTCCTCCATTTCATCTCACAATCACCCTACCATTACACATTAGCGTAAGTGCGTATAACCCGAACGGGTAGTAAGACGCGGTGCTAATAATAATAATAATAATAATTTAAAAAAATTAGTGTTATTTTATTGGTACTATTTTTGTCTATGATTAGTTACAGCAGCATATTACGTAACTTGACGTTATGAATACATGAAGGTAGATCTAGTAACATTATGTCAGATAAAGGCCCTTCTTATGAAAACTGTCCTGTAGAGCCAAACTAAGTAGCGCACAACTACCTTCCGTCAGTGGAGTTGGATCACAACCACCCTCAACTTATATAAGCTGGACTGTTTCGTTGCCAGCTCTTTCGCCTCTTATCCGTGAGCTGTATTTGGTTCGAACCCGGACTACGCCCCTTGCCAACATCTGGCGAGGGCATCGGTACGTGGGGGTAGATATATATGCAAGAAAGAGCACGCACGCGTAGGAATGATTTTTACCAGTTTTCGTCACACACAAATCACGTTGGTCCCGATTCAACTTGGTTTTACGATGGAGTTGTGTACAGTAAAAATACAGTAGGAAATACGTTTTAGAAAATACAAAACATACTAAACTATTTTTTGTGATCATCATTAAAATCATATATTTTATGGATATTTTTAATATCTATCAAAGCTACAGCAGCAGATTGAAATAATTTATGTGTATTAAAACGTCATTTAAGTTCAGTAAATGATGTAATTGTCAGATACTTCTATCTGCCATGACGATACAGCTACTTTAAATATAGAAAAGTATCGTATGTTATACTACTATGGTATAAGATGGTTGGCCCACAATATAATAATTGACCTTTTTTTTTGACAGTTATTATTATTATTATTATTAGCACCGCGTCTTACTAACCATTCGGGTTATACGCACTTACACTGATGTGTAATGGTAGGGTGATTGTGAGATGAAATGGAGGACCTACAGTTTAACGTGGAAATCCGAACCACGGTGGAGGCCTGGTATTCCATACATTCACAAGTTGTGATTAATACAAGTCTTGTCAGAGGTGAAGGAAGGGTTTGGTAAGCAGATAAATCCGTGCTGAGACCGAGGATTGAACCCCGGACCCCGGCACAGAAGTCCGACACCTTATTCCTAGACTACCAGGTCACCTTTTTGACAGTTCAAAACATTAATAAACATAGTTTCTAAAGTTTTCGCATCTGACAGATGGTTTGGATACCAACAGTTCGAAAATAAATTAGTTTAGTGCCCTTTTGTCAATATTGTATATTCTAAAGTTTGTTTTGATTCTCTTATAGGTTCTTCCGGAAGAGGCCAAAGTAAGCTAGCTAGCTCTATTCTAATAATATGTTTAATTTTAGCGAGTAAAACTAAATATAAATAAATCTGAAGAACATTTTAATTTAACTTTTAATTATGTTCCATGCAGCACATACGATTATTTGATTGCCTTTAAATGGCGAATAAATTACAATTATATCATGGGTTGTTTGAAGGGAAAGTTTACACGTTCCGTTTGGTAGTTACCCAGGCCTAAGTATGTTTTAATTGATATTAAACTCTACTAAAAGCAATTTAATTTCTACAGTGAAGGCACGAACATGTGTACAAAAATGGGCTCGGCACGTGCGAAAACTAAACACCCGTTCCTTATCTTCCCCTCGCGCACCCATACACCCTCTGTTTAGCCAGGACGTTCCCCTCACTTCCCCAACCCGTGTGACTAAGGACATCTCTCGACTCAGGCCAGAGGGGAGGGGAGACGCTGAGCGTCGAGACGGCCGCACGGAATTAAGTGGCCGTGCCTGAGTAAACAGTAAACAAATACTATATTTCTTCTTAAGAGTAGAGTACAGTTCGTTCACAAGACAACTTGATACCTAGGAGGTTTTTTTTTTAGGTTAGGGTTCAAGTGGTTTCTAGAAGCAGGCATGCCTCCCCAGGTGGCAGATAAGGGGGTGCTCGCCACCACTGTAGAGTGCCTGGAGAATCTCTGAAATGGGGTGAACCAGGAGTGTCAGAGGTAGAGGGTACCGGGGAAATAAAATAGCAGGGGTGAACAAACTAGCGAAGAAGCATAACATCTGGAGGAGAAGACCAACTAATACAAGAACCTAGACTAGATTGGAAAACTAGAATAAATAAAAGAAAAAGAGAAAAATTATTGAATAAAAAAAATAAAGAGGGAAAAAGAACCTGTGCTACCAACAGGGAGGGAGAGGACGGGGGAGTGTTTTTGTTCCACCCGTCACGAGACAACTTGGTACCGAGGATCATTTTCACGTTTGAAACTAGCAATCTATCATCGTAGGTAATATACTTGCAATCCAGTGGCGGCAGAATCTTATTTGTGTGAAAGGATGAAGGGCTGGTAACGAGCAAAAACAACTATAGAAATGTGAAGGGCTTGGCCCACCAATTCAAAGGGAACAAATAATTTAAAATCGGATGTCCCTAGAAGATATTTTGTAGTGGTCTCTTCCCAGATTTAGTTTAACATCTGGATGTTTCTAGAAGCTATTTTTGGTGGCGCTGCCACAGCAAATTTTTAAAGACTGAATGGCTCTAGTTTGATGCAAATCCAGAGGGGAATAAAATAAATCTAGTGGGGCAATGCCCCCTTTTCTAACTGTCTCAGTTCCATCAACACTGATTGCACCTGTTCGTAAACCTTTAGCTAGCGTTTTATATAGTATTAGTATTTATTAAATATATCAAAGTGTATCTTCAATATCTTCAATAGAACGTGACTCATCACCAGGTTCAATATAAAACACTTACTTTGACATCAAAACCAAGATTCCGTCGATGCAACATTTATTTTTCACTTTATCTTAGTACCCGTCTGGGCCACAAGCACACTTTAATTACGCTACTGGCATATACATTAAGAAAAGTTTAATTTTAAACGTAATCTAATAACATTTTCTGGGAGGCAAGGTAATAATCATTTAGGTTGAAACACTCTCAGTATAACCAAACAGGATTCGAACCCCGATATCCTTGTCATCGACACTCCAATCTTACCCTAGATTGACGCGTTAGACCATGTGACCACCGATGCTATTAGTTTCATATTTAATAACATAACAAAAATCAAAGAAAGTGTGCGCTATTAAATGAAAAGGTATTTAAAATAACTACTTTTAGACAATTTTAGAACGCCTTTGAGCTGTATTAAATTTTAAAATTGAGTAAGGATTTCTCACATATTAATTATATAATAAAAAAACCGATAAAGATTTGAAAATGTACGTCACGTTGGACGGACCCCCAAGTTCCCAGACATGGTCCAAACTTGACAGCCGGTGGTCAGTTGCAGGTTGAGAGGAGTGTACGAAGGACGAGGTCAGATATCCTCTAATGTCTTCACTTGAGATGTCATCAAACCCAACCTCCCCAAACTACATATCGAGATATTGATCGATCGATCGATTCATCGAGCGAGGCGGACACAAACTTGAGGAGGAGGGCAATCTAACAATCCAGGCCACAGTCCAATTTTTAAAGGAAGAGTCCTGATAGCTAGAAAGATTACTAAAACTACTTTCAAATATCCATACGTCAAGTCGTGTGATATTCAGCTGTCACTTTTGATAGATATTATAAATAGCTACAGTATTATTATTATTATTATTATTATTAATATTAATATTAGCACCGCGTCTTACTACCCGTTCGGGTTATACGCACTCACGCTAATGTGTAACGGTATTGTGATTGTGAGATGAAATGGAGGACTTACAGTTTAAAGTGGAATCCGAACCACGGTGGAGGCCTGGCATTCTACACATTCACAAGTTGTGATTAATACACGTCTTGTCAGAGCTGAAGGAAGGGTTTGGCAATCAGATAGATCTGTGCCGGGATCGAGGATTGAACCCCAGACCCCCAGCACAGAAGTCCGACAACTTACTCCCTAGACCACCAGGTTACCCAATAACTACAGAACAAAACAATACTAATAAAATAGTAAAATCAATTTTTACCACAAAAAGTGTGTGTGTATTTTCAATAAGGTTATTTATATCAAAATCCTACCGTAGCATAACTCTTGAAACGAGACGTATAGGAAGTTAAGGAAACTATAGTCCTCTCGCCATAGGGGTGGGGGTAACTGACAGCTAGCTGAGATGTAAAAAAACGGTTAAGAGTAAATCATAAATAAAAATTAACAGTTTGTTGAGAAAATGTCGGGATCCAAAAGTGATGATAAATCATTATAATGATCTCGCAGATCATTATAGTTTGGTGAATTAATACTTGAGATAATAATATCTGATAAATTTAGCTGTCACTCACTTATGACCAAACCTATGGCGAACGGAGTATATTGCAAACGCATTTTACTGTACGTTATTTACTCTCCTCAAGTTGCTTCTCATCTTCAGCAAAACAGAAAATATTAGACTGACGCTTAGGCCTGAGCGTCCATTAGTCTTCTACTGATAGAGCCTAGCATTATCGATCAAGTCCCCCACATCTTGAGTGGCTCTAATTTGAATCTTTGTTGGTGACATCAAGTGGGAAAATAAAATAGTTGAAGGAGGGGAGGGAGGGGGGGGAAGGTGGTAATAAGCCCACTGGTGTGGTTCTAATTTGATATCTATTATCAGAAAATCCCCAACCCACAAGTGAAAAAAAATCTAATAACTAAGCTATTATATTAAATAAAACAGCCATCGAATAAAAATTCCTATATAAAAAACTATACAAGAAGTTGACAACATTTTTTATCCCGCATAGTTTGCTAAGTAATGCGAGTCTTCGTGTTGGTCCCGCCCCTGTATCCACCCCCTTAATACCCCGGTCCGTGGTTAACCATCCTCCACCCCCTTCTGCGCCCCGCCNTGCGCCCCGCCCCCCCCCCCAATCCATCGATCAATCAACCCCACCCTCTTTGACACATAGCCATCTCAATAATCGGCCCGACCACGCAACCCCCCCACTCACAGGACATTAAGCGGCGGAGTCTGGAATCAGCATTTCCTTCCTCTCTCGTGATGGTGAGAGTGAGAGGGGGGAGGAATTATGTTAAGCTTCAAGAAGCCTACCGCCTTAAGAGAGGTGGTATACTTCTATACGTCTTTTTAGAGTTTCCATAAACTATTTTTTTACTTTCTCTCGACGAAAGATATATTGTGATCGTAAAAAAAATGAATTTGAGATTTTGATAAATGTCGACGTTTAATCGTGACCCCCTGAAAACTAAAAAGTGTTTTTTCGCGATACAGTCCGTTTGTCTGTATCTCAGACTAGAAACGAAAGCATTTGACCAATAGAGTTAAAACTTTGTGTCTAGTGTTGTCACAAGGTTCCCTCGAGCGGTTTTTTGGAAATAGATATCCAACCTTAAGATTAAGGACAAAAAAGAAAAAAAAAATCGATTTTCTCCAAAATCCACTCTAATGATTTTTTTAAATTAAATTTTATATCCAGGCATTGTTAAACATTAAAAATAAACTGGCAACTCTCGTTTTTCAATGAAAATGACTTTAAGGGCAATTTCCAATTTTGATCGTACGTAAGCAATTATTTTAGATACGAAATAACGAGTTAACTTGTAATTTTTTAAGTTTTAACACTTTTAATTGAAAATATTTTAATAGTTTCCGAGTTACAAAAAACATATTTTTTATTTTTATAAAGGACTAATAAATATTAAGTTGATTGTTAGGCTCTTTGGTAGACAGAGACGTTCTTCTTTTCTAAATGTTTCTGTAACAGTGTGTATTAATACATGTATGTTCTTTGGTTGGCTGTTTCTGCAAAAGTGTATGTGATTTATTTTCATTAAGCTTACTATTTTCTTTAGAAAATGTCTCTATTTTAAGAGAGAAAGTATGCGTGATGCATCGTACCAATTATTTCTACATGCGAATAACCAAGAAAATTTGTTTATAGTTGAAAGATTTTAGACGAGAGGTGGAAATAGAATTAAACTCTTGTCTCCCACTTACTCGTGTTCCGGCACAGAGTGTATCGGTCGTGAAGTACAGTCTGGTTCAGACAGGAAGGAACCTTTCCGACAGTTATAAAAGTTACTAAAACAATTTTCATATATAAATAGGCCTATATAAAGTCATGTGATCTGCAGCAGTCACTTTTCATAGTTAATATCAAAACCTGTCCCAGACTTACACGGATTCTCAATACGTGTATTTGTAGATACGCGGCTACGTTACTAGGATTTATGACTAGAAACTCCATCTATCGAGTGTCATTTTAAACATAATAGACGGCGTTCCTAGTAATCTGGCAAAGAGCTCATTTTGTCATCGCCATTTTTTCCCTATTATTATTATTATTATTAGCACCGCGTCTTACTACCCGTTCGGGTTATACGCACTTACGCTAATGTGTAATGGTAGGGTGATTGTGAGATGAAATGAAGGACCTACAGTTTAACGTGGAATCCGAACCACGGTGGAGGCCTGGCATTCCCCACATTCACAAGATGTCTTGTCAGAGGTGAAGGAAGGGTTTGGTAATCAGATAAATCTGTGCCGGGACCGAGGATTGAACCTTTTTTTTTTCTACCTTTAGTGAATATAATTAGCTTTACTTAATCTTTGAAACGAGGATATATAGGTCCAAAAAAAAATCGTATTTAAGAATTGTTCCGACTTACGCGGTATTTATAAAATTGGGTGGAAACCTTAGAAACGAATAATCACTTAAGTCGAGGATCTAATACTAATAGTATAGTATAATTATATCAATTAAGAGGGAAAAAGAATTTGTATTTTCTAAAAGCTCCTTACCAGAAACCTATTAATATTTCTCAGATAAGCTTACGGTAAAATATACCATGGTATTTCGCCAGACATTGGGTGAGTAATATTTCCTGCAGCGAAGGGCACATGATGGGCACACGAAGGGCACACGGACTAAAAACTATACACGTCCGGTCTGATTTGCGGGTGACAGAGAGTTCCGGGTTCTAATACCATCCAGGTATACTAAGAATATAATTTTTCTCCAGATGGTTTTCCCCTATATCTTTATGCGAATATGGATGCATTTCCTCTAAATCATATCTTCCTCAACCCTGCCCCATTAGTGTAGTTAAACTTGGATGACCCAAACGTTTAATAAGACGTAAGAGAAGGGGCGGGGGGGGGGGAGAGAATTATAAATAATTTCAAGCACAAAAAAAATTTGAAAAAGCTTTATTTATTATAAATTATCCAAGTTTGCAAAAACCAGTTGTTCACATGATGCAATTATACTACTATAAAGCCAAACGGCTGATTCACTGACTGACATTATTGTTTACCCACTTCCAGATGAGCTAGAAATTTGAAATTTGGCAAACTTATAGCGTCTAGCCTGTAACCGAAGGGTAAATTCCAAAAAGTTAAAAAATTTAATTTTTAATCCCCGAAAATCATTCAAAATGGTGGAGCAACTTTAAAGTCGGTGCGGACCTTTCTTTGGAGGTCTCTTGTGGCTGAACGGTAAGACCTCTCAAAAACCGGCTCTGGAATTACATTAGTTTACATCTACTTGGAAAAAAAAACTCACCGGGGGTTTCAGATGAGCTAACGAGTATATACATACACATGAACTCACCTGTATTTAATGTATCAACTTTCCCGGTCCATCATTAATAGAAATATTAAAATAGAGAGCAAGTGAGAAAAATTTTCACCCGCAGTAATATTATTTCTAAAAGGAATTTATTGATTTATGGTTTAGAACAGTTTAAAAACAACAATCCCAATTTCCCCCCCTCCCCCTCTTTTTCTTATAATAAAAAAAAACTATATAATTGCGGACTCTCAACCCTTTTGACTCGCCTTTCTTCTCATATATACACGAGAGAACGAATACAAATAAAGGTGGCCTATTTATCACATAAACATGGTGGCTCGGTAAATATATATATTTAATTCGATTTAATCGTTCTTCTCTCCCTTTCACAATAATTGTAGTAAAACGCGGTGACACAATCATTTGCTCGGGGCTCTGATCTTAACAAGACTGCGATGCTCAAAGAGTATCACATCTACCATTCAGCATGCTATCACTTAAAACAAAAACACGCAAGAAGACCCCAACTCCAGAAACTAGAGGTGAGGAACCAGGCCAAACTGAACAGACACAATAATATAGATTTGTAGGAAAAATGAGAAACTGATCCATCAGAGATTGTAAACCACAGTGGTCTTGTGGTAAGGTGCTCGCCTCAGGACCCGATGTTCGTGGGTTCAAACCCAGCCGGGAGCAATGAATTTTTCTTGAACGACACAAGTCCGTAGCACAACATCCTTCAAAAGGGAAGTAAAGTCGTCGATTGTGGCTTGTAAAAACAAACGTGGAAGGTATGTGGACATAAGTTATCTTTCACGGTAAAATTGGTAGGTCCCTTCACTTGCGCTAATATAATCAGAAAGTGAACTTTAAATACCTCAAATAAATAGTAAATTATTATTATTATTATTAACACCGCGTCTTACTACCCGTTCGGGTTGTACGCACTTACGCTAATGTGTAATGGTGGGGTGATTGTAAGATGAAATGAAGGACCTACAGTTTAACGTGGAATCCGAACCAAGGTGGAGGCCTGGCATTCCCCATTCACAAGATGTCTTGTCAGAGGTGAAGGAAGGGTTTGGTAGTCAGATAAATCTGTGCCGGGACCGAGGATTGAATAAATAGTACAAATATAATATATTTTTAATGTGTGTTGGTATCCCTGCATAATACCATCGTTAACAAGTGGATATGTAAAGGATTCTAGTAGGAAAATATGCCTTATAAAGTTTCCTTCCTAAGAAAATCGGGGTATACAAATAATATAATGTAGGCCTAGTTTTTAATGTATTTCCTTATTTCAAAGTATCGCCTCTAACCTTTTATCCACTGTACTAGGGCGTACTAATTTTATAAACTGATTTTTTTAGTAGTATCCTAATGATAGAAAAGTGTACATGTTCGGAGTTTAGGCTCCCATGGCATTTTAACTCTCAAAAAACTAAACTCGTGACCAAATAATAACACTCGCACATTCTGACAAAAACTCCCTGATTTAATTGTAATTTCAATCAAGATACTAGCAACATCATTAAATGAGTGAGGTAGGACTTCTCGGAATAAGTCGTGTGTGAAATAGTGACGAAGTACTCATCCAGCCGAACCAAGATTGTCAAGACCGGCGAGGAAAGGTTCGGACGTAACACGTTGTTCCACTGGTCCCCCTTTCACCGATCTCTTTTCATACAGGAGTCGGTTCTAGAGGAGGGAGAGGAGGAGGTTGAATAAGAGGAAATAAACATGATAGAGGAGCCACGGCGCCATTAACAGGGATCTAGACGGACGAAGTAAAGGGGAGGTATTCAAAGAGTAGTCTCCGTCTTTATATTTGAAGTGTTGCATCTCTCCCTCTGTTGTGGGAGTCTTGGTTGTAATGAAGGTTAGGTCTACTGTCAGACACATTAATACCGTAGGAGGTATACCACAATATCATCCTTAGATGGCAGGACTTTTAAAAAGAATCATAAAAGCTCAGAGAAATAAATTGTGTTGCTTTAAATTTGATATTTAAATCGCATTTTTGAATAAAGAAACCTTGATAAAAAAAAATATTTCAAAGAAATAATATAAATAAATAGGATTTGTACAGTCACATTTTCTTAATATTTCAGAGAGTTGATTTGATATCTATCAGGGCCTAATCATTTATAATTTGATAGCTTATTTTTCTCACTTAACGGAAATGAGCTAACATAGCTTAGAGCAGTATTCGCTGCACAATCCCATAGCGAGCTTCAAAAGTAATAAATCTATGTTCTAGTTTGATGGTGGAAAACATGTTTAACATTTGATAAAAACATAAAAATTGGTTGACAGGTTGTGTATTAAGTGGGTAGCTTTTCTAATTACTAACTACCCTTTGATTTTAAATTATTATTATTATTATTATTATTATTATTATTATTATTAGCACCGCGTCTTACTACCCGTTCGGGTTATACGCACTTACGCTAATGTGTAATGGTAGGGTGATTGTGAGATGAAATGGAGGACCTACAGTTTAACGTGGAATCCGAACCACGGTGGAGGCCTGGCATTCCCCACATTCACAAGATGTCTTGTCAGAGGTGAAGGAAGGGTTTGGTAATCAGATAAATCTTTGCCGGGACCTGAGATTGAACCCCGGCCGCCAGCACAGAAGTCTGACACCTTACCCCTAGACCGCCAGCTCACCCTTTGATTTTAAAGATTGTGATTAACGTATTAAATGCAATTAACAAGCACGATCAACTTGAATGTTTATAGATTGACTATTTTCACCGTTGACTGACAACATATCTCGTGTCACCTATGTTTCGTGTTGAGGGTACGTATCACATACAGGAAGCAGCCTAAAGGTCCAGTATGTGGGCGACCTTGAAAAGACCCCGTACGGTCGAGGCTACACCAACAAAAAAAAACCAATTAAAGAGCTTTCTGATACTTGAATCGAAACACAGCATCGCACACTTCATCAACAGTTTAGGCTTGGATTCCTTCAAACAAGCACTAGTATACCCTGTTTGTGGGGGGGGGGGAAGGGATGTCTGAAAGGCCTTTGTCCCTATCAGAATTATATTGTGTAGTAGTATTTCGGTAGGAGAAAGGACCTTACAGACTCTCCTTCCTCCCATAGACGCGTATAGTTTCCCGATCCATACAATCGATCTCTATCATTCGATACCCTCCTCCTTCCTCACAACCAAAAAAGAGGTCCTGGTGCGGTCGAGTAGATAAAGTTTATATGGAACTATTCCGCGATTACAACCATCCGGGAATTTGTGGTAAAATATAATTTATAAAGGGTTCATGAATGTTATTTATTATAAGCCTTCTTATGATAATCATGTTGGTTAACTTTTTATCAGGAAAGGTATTGTACAATCTAATTTTCATAAAAAAAGGGGCCTTATCTGATAGCTAGAAAAGTTATTAGATCTCCTTTCACGTATTCATACGTCAAGTCGTGTGATCTTCATCTGTCACCTTTGATATATATTATCAATACCTATAAAATAACACAAATTGAAATGTTATCAACTTTGGCTGCAAGGTATATGTTTGATTGTCTAAAGAGCTTTCCGATTTAAATAGGAATGTATATTAAATATTATATAAACTTAAATTGTTAGTGGGCGCTTTCTAAACACACAGTACACAGCGTCCTAACTAACTTGATTCAGAACCGTACGTCTGATAATTTACACCAAACCATGGATCGGATAACAGGATGAACCCGTATCAAAATAGCAATTACTTTTTTAAGTATCACCAAGAATCGAACCAAATTCCTCTCTACTTGTGGTCAAACTCTATAACCATTGAGCCACGAGCCCGGGCTATAGCGTTTTATTCTAGGTCAATTTTTAATGTAGCTCACGGATGAGATAATATGTCTACCTTCTGGGAGCCCCCGTGAGCCCTTAAGATTGGGATTTAGGGGACGAAAGCAAAGGTAAGTGTTTTTGTAGTTTTTATAGCAAAACATTTGTTTGGTCAAAATAAATCAAATATTGCTTCAATTCTATTCACATGGTGATATCAACAGTTCTTGAATATCGGTCAAGGATGTCCTGGAATTTAATGACCACCTTTTCCTCTCGTTTAAAAAGTTTGTCATTCAATAACGCTAAGCTCATGACAGATATTAAACAACTGTTGATAACAACATGTGAATAAAATGTTTTGCTATATAAAACGCACAAAGACTGGCCATTTCTTGTATTCCCTACAGCTACACCTTAATTGTTACTGTCCACTCACCCAAACGTGCCCCTACCTTCTTCACCAAAGAAATCAACCAGGCCAGGTCCAACCCTAAACGTGATTACACCGAGAAGAAAGGATCAGAGCGCCATCTCAACCTCCCCCTTTCTAGAGAGTTCTTTCTCGTTGGGTCGTACCATCCCGCGGTCCAATCATCCCGTCCGGTTAAATTAACAAAAGATGCGGACCAAGAGGTCTAGTCCCCCCAAAATATTTCCAAGCTAAGGATAGAAGTTATATTTGCTTCGAGAGATGATATTACTTCTTTATATTAATCCGTCAGGTCATATTAGAGGATGTAACATTTAATATAAATAGTATCAATATCTATATAATAATACTTTTATACCCACTTCGGTGATCGTATGGTCCAACGTGCTACTTTCGCAGAAGAGTGGACTTCCGATGACGGGGAGATCAAGGTTCGAATCTCGGTCGGATGTATGAGCGTGGTTTTTCCAAAAATATTTTCCACATCCCTCTCCGCGAACGCGGGTACACTTCCTCTAAATATAACCTTCACAATTCCTCAAATCATTGTCGTAATCTAGTACAAAGGCATATAACCTGAACGGGTAGTAAGAAGCGACGCTAAAGAAAACTTTTGATAATACAATGTTATCAACATTGACAGAATTCTGCTGTGGATTGAGTTACAATACTGAATAATTTTAATAAGATTATAATTTCCTAATCAATTAAGTAAACAAAACCGGTTCTAAATAATAAATTTAACCAACAAGAAGGTTTGTGAATGGTTTTCACATAAGCTACCACAAAAGTAGAAATGAACAAAAAACGGTACATTAATTAGAGTATTAGGCTTAAATTTTTAAAAGTATTCTAGACCCTACTTGAGTTTATTTTAAACAAAAAATGTATGATGATTTTATTCTGAAATTTTAACTCACACGAATACCACAAATAAATGTCTGGATCAGGAAAACAATATAATTGTCATTCTTACGTTGAATCTAGATAGAATAAATAATCCTCAAACAAGCTCACAAATTCAATCAGAAACCTGTTTTGTGGTGTACCGCAGCTTCCCTTGTCTAACAGCTACTTTTATTTACATTTTCCTCTTGTTATTTCAAATTTGTTGACTATCTAAAACTTTATCTGAACCCAGCAGAAATAAAATAAACCTAATCACGGCAAGACGTTGCCTTTTTATTCTTCTATCGCCTTTAAAACGAGGTGGAGATCATCCATATATTGGCCACAACGCAGAGCCTCGAGGAATGTAGCCTATGTGAGTAATGGTGGCAGCGGAGGGATATCTTTGTCAGAACGACTAAATAAACATGGTCAGGACAGGCCAAGGTGTGGAAGATTAGTTAGGGAGTCAACCAAAATATTTTATAAGTAGCAAAGAAGAATCACATAAACCCCAAAACAGTTTTTTTATTCATAGATACGTGACTAGGGTGGTTCAAAATGGATAGATTTACTACAATCGTACAGTTAAACTACATCTCAAAAGTTTAAGAAACAACGCAGTAAACAATAAAACAGTTTGAAAGTGGTTAGTCTAGCCCCGGGCAGTTTCCCTCCCCCCGAGTGAATAGTGATGCTCGGTGAGGGTTAGGGTGAAGGGACGCTGATGGCGTCGCCACAATGGCGCCAGCTAGACGGGGGTGGTCCAAAGTGGCAGCCTGGGGATGGATGCTGCGTGAGGGATACCACCTAGTCCTAGGGGAGGATTCACGAGTAGCGAGGGGTGGTCTCCTCCGTACTGAAGAAACGCCGTAACTACGACCGGGTGAATCATTCGGGCATATGAAGCTCTT
Organism: Timema poppense; assembly: GCA_902141375.1. NCBI lineage: Eukaryota > Metazoa > Arthropoda > Insecta > Phasmatodea > Timematidae > Timema > Timema poppense. The sequence continues at coordinate 18,728 of CABFOV010005054.1, forward strand.
GGGGAGATTTCTGCGTTCGAGACTTCGGACAGTCTTGCGATGGTTAAAATACGTGTCCCTGGGAAGGTCAATTTTTCTTTAATCCAATTAGTAGATATTAAGGTAGTTTGCAGGGCATGTGCCTGAATTAGTGTAGACGGGATGGAAAAACCACACTGATAAATCAAATTCAAAAACTCATTTCTCAGTTTACTAAGCAAGGATTCGGACCCCAACCTTCCTAAAAAATGACCCAGGCCACAGACTGGAAACAGTAATGGATGTAAAGGAAATGCTTGTAATATTTTCTAATAACCATAGCAATATAATAACCTTACACATACAAAAACAAGGTCATCACTTGAGTTTTAATAGCAAAACCTATTTTGGTCAAAATAAATTAAATTTCTCTTTTGTAGAACCATATACTTTAATAATTGTATTTACATGGTGACCTCTAAAGTTATTTAATATCTGTCAAAGGTGTTTTAAATTTTAAAGACAACATTTCCTCTTCATTTAAATCTTTCTCGTCAAATTATAATATGCTTACGTCAGATATTCAAGCCCTATTGATTCCGCCATTATGAAGATAATGATTACACTTTTTATTTATATTGGAGAAATATTTTTACTTATTTTTACCAGAAGAAAAGTTTTGTTGTAAAAATTGCAAAAACAATTACCTTTTCTCACCACCTTAAAGTAAATTCCAATAAAATGATGGTGTTTGTAAATTTGTGGATTTATGGTACGATGGCATAAACGCAACTTCTATACAAGATATTCCTTTCTTTTATCAATTATTTATGCAAAAATATAATTCATAATTATATATCCAGTTAATTAAAAGAAGTAAATCCAACCAGTGTGTTACTCGTGGAACGAAAATTACACGAACTTTACGGTCAGGCAAACAATTCACCAGGGAAATTATTTGTCCCGTCAAATTACTCGATTCTGGAATTGAGGCAGTTTTCCTCTGTGGAAAACAATTTAATCTTGTAGGGGTGGTACAATTTGAAAGATGAGAAGACTGGTGGGAAGGGGGTGGACTGTTGATGAGAGAATTGTAAGGTCTAAGGGAGCGTAGGGGTGGATTATGGAAATTAGAGAGGGTTTTAGGGAAGGTACTGTACCTCCCTCCATCAATGGAAAGCGAGAGATTATTTAGTCCTTTACGAACGGAGAAGAGAGGACGAAAGGTTTGAAAGATTTCTGTGGAGCATGTCACACGGTTACAATATTCTATATGGTAGGTCTATTGATAGACTTTTCCTGTAAAAATTGAACTATTGTCTATTAGAAAATACAAACATATTTTTGGCTGTAAACATTGATAACATCTTACTATATTGTCATTTTATAGGCATTGAAAATTCTATCAAACGTGACAATTGCAAATCATATGTATTGACGTATGAATACTTAAAGGTTTATCTTGTAAATCTTCCGATGAAAGAAAGTTTTTTTAATACTGAGAAAACAGGAAAAAATGTAGCTATTATTATTTTATTGGCATCGATACATCCGTCAATGATGACAACTGCAGTTCATATGGAGTTAACGTTCTTGTATATGACCTGAAAATAACTGTATGGCTCTAGTAAATCGTGTAGCTCTCAGCTACAAAGTGGGCCAAGAAAAACCAAACCTCCACGTGTTGATACGAGTCGTTTCTATCATGAGCGTGATAAGAATGGCACAACTTTGCAATAGGCGCCGGCAGAAACCCCTTCCAGCGCCTTCTGTAACGGCTAAGTACGTCATTATTACATTATCAATTACAAACCAATCATCTACAATCCACACAAGGGAAATAAGTTTCAGTTTTTCGTGGCCCATCCGGTATAGCTGGTTCTGGGAAACTTTGCCTAATGAAATCTCAAAAATTACTAAAAACATTTGTTTTATAAGGATAAGGATTCTAATAGAACAACTTTTAACACTTGAATTACCCGCCTCGGTGACGTAGTTAGCTAACGCGCTAGTCGTGTTGAGACCCGACTGCTGAGGATGGGGAGATCGAGGTTCGAATCTCGGTCGGGTGAACTGGGGGTGGTTTTTCCTAAATTGTTTTCCACTCTCCCTCGACGCAAATGCGGGTTCACTTCCTTTAATTCAACCTTCCCAATTCCTAATCCATTAGCGTAATTAGTACTTAAGCGTATAACCCGAACGGGTAGTAAGACGCGGTGCTAAATAATAATAACAATAATAATAACACTTGAATTATCCCTGTGTACGTGGTCAACTAACTAATTACATAATTATCATTCTATTACGGCTGAACATAAACTCCATTCACGGTAGGAATTACACTCTGAAAGGTCTTTTTTCCTACCAATATCCTACTATATAATAGATTTCTGGTAGGGAAAAAGACCTTTCAGAGAGTAATTCCTACGGTGAACGGTCTTTACCAGATAATTGCTGGGGTGTTTAAGGTGTGGCAAAAGGGAGCGCAAGTATTTTTACAGTTTTTAAAGAATATCAATTTTTTTGATAAAAATAAATCAAATATTTCTCCAGTAGCAATATAGGGTTGAGTTTTCTGCACATGCTAATATCTGTCAAGGGTGTCCTAGAATTTTGTCAAAACATTTTAAATAAAGAAAAAAAAGTTTTGATAACATTCCAGGACATATTTGACAGATATTCAAGATCTGTTGATATTAGCATGTGCAGGAAACTAAACTCTACGTTGCTACTGGAGAAATATTTGATATATTTTGGTCAAAAAAAATGTAATGCTATAAAAACTGAAGAATGACTTGCACTCCCTTCTGCCGTACCTTAAGGATTCATGTAATTTTTGGGAATGGATAGTATTTTATTAAACTCAACCAACATTGAATCATACGCTTATGGAACATCTCAAAATGAATACACTAAATTGTATCATAATTTTAAATACATAATTTGAAAATAAAACCATTTTCTCCTGGAGTTCTATTCAGGTTTTATTGGTCGTAGGTCTACATAAGTGAACGTGTCAACCCAGAGCAAGTCTAATTTTCTGTTTCTGTTGAACTAACTTGATGTAACAACAAGTCACTTGTTTAGAGAAACTAATATATTACTCAAGTGAAAAATGTGTGACTTTTTTTTACTCTTGCTTTATAAGCGCCTTTCCTTTGGTTAATCTTTAACATAAAGGAGTTCATGCGTGGAGCCGCCTAATTTTTTAACAAGGCGACCATTTAGAAAGATCCGGCGTCAACTGTAGACAACAGAACGAACCTAAACTCACTAACTTACGTTCATCTCAACTCTTGAGGGGGTGCATTATACCCCTATTAAAACAATTAACGATTTATAATGCATTATTCTACGCGACCAGCACGACATTAGCACAATTTTTTTTTATAAAAGCCGTTAAGAGGAAAAGTGTTATACGGTCCACAAGTTGATAAGGAGAAGAGTTTACGTTGAAATTGATACAAACACAAATTATCATTATTAGCACCACGTCTTACTACCCGTTCGGGCTAAACGCACAAACACAAATTAAATCAAAGCTTGAAACAGTGAAACTTAAAAAAAAATACAAGCATATATATATATTTTTATCTTATAATATAAATAATATGGACCGTACTTTTTGTATATATAGATTTTCTTCTAATTTTTATTCATACCACTTTTTACCGTTTACATAATTGACTCTCATATCGTAAAAACCGCATTTATATATATGCCAAACCATAAAAACAATGCTTAATTAATGCGTATAGACTGAACGGGTAGTGAAACTCGGAAACAAAAAACTGAACCAAACAATTGTTTTGTTATTTTTTTTACTCACGGGAGTAAAATTATATCCTAAAATAAATTAAATGTACTTACAACATAATTATTACTGCATAATCTATCTAATTCTTTAATGAAAACCTCAACACGTTGGAGATTTAGGTCTATAGGTCTTTTAGCACCACTATATGCTTAAATATACTAATTACACTAGTGGTTTTACGGATTATGAAGGTTATATTTTTAAGAAGTGTACACGCATTTGCGTCTTTGCAGGTGTTTTTTTTTAATTTAGCACCACGTCTTACTACCCGTTCAGATTATACGCTTAAGTACTAATTACTCTAATGAATTAGGAATTGGAAAGGTTGAATTTAGAGGAAGTGGACCCGCATTTGCGTGGAGGGATAGTGGACGAAAGACATTTAAAGAAAAACCACCTGCAGTTCACTCGACCGAGATTCGAACCTCGATCCCCACGTCTTCGGCAGTCTAGCTCAACACGAAACTAGTGCATCAGCCAACTACGCCTCCGAGGCGGGTCACTCGCGTGCAGGGAGAGTGGATAACTATTTTGGTAAAAACCACGCTCAGTACACCAGATCGAGATGTGTATCTCGATCCGTCCATCGTCAGTAATCTAGTCTACTTGCGAAACTAGCGCGTTAGATCACGCAGCCACCGACGCGGGTTGTAGTTTCGTTCGTATGTTTCTTCTTTCATAAGAGATTGCCATTTTGTATTTGTCACCCCCTTCATGTTTCATTCAAAATTGATTAGAAAGACTACGGTCGGTAGAGGAGCTTCCATCCCAACTGAAAGTGGAGTATCCCGCTACAAATGAATCCCGCACGCGTGTTAAGACATGAGACGAGAGACTGCATTTTCTCCTCGCGTCACCGGTTATCAATCAGTTCAACCCTCGCACCCCCCAAAACGTACAAGTGTGTGTAAGAAGAAGCTTGACGCCAACCACTCTGATTACACCCTTATTACCCTCACACATAGCCTAGTAGGGGATGATTTATCAACCCCTCTCTTATATCTTAGACCAGGGTGTAGAAACTAGGAGTGTTTTTAGGGAACTTCACGCACAGTGTTTACAATCACCAAAGGCGTTATCAAATTAGTATTAGAAATTTCTCATGGAACACCCCCCCC
>CABFOV010005054.1:29584-43821 GCA_902141375.1 Timema poppense
GAAGAAGGGGGGGGGGGGGATAATCAAATTTACTGAGCCCACGTAAAAATATATCAAGCCTCAATTTAAAATATGCGAGAAGAAAATACACCCAAATCGGCATGTCCTAGTCTCAGTTTCTAGACCTTTACAAAATAAACCGCCAACTCTTTAAGACAACAAACACTTTTGTCATGACAACGAAACGACAGGAATTCCCGGCCGTAATTTAAGACAGTGACCTGAATTTGTCGACCTTCCCGCATCGCTCTCTACCGCAACTCCCCGTCATAACCAATGGAATGGCGACACGCAGCCAGAACCCAATGAATAGTACCGGTACCGATCTTGTACGACCACCGAGCAACCGTCAGGGAACGGACGGAGGGAGAACTACAGTAGCCCCGTGGCTTCTTTGGTGCTGACTGACAGCTAACAGCTGACTTCTGACAAGTCAACATTTAGGTATATACCTACATTTTGACCGTCAGAAAAGACAGCTGCTAAACACATGTTTTTGGAGATCATATGGTTCAGCGTAGAGATACATAATTTGGTCTGGTAGCTTTTCAAAGCCGTCATCTGTCAGTCAGCACCAAAGAAGCCATGGGGCTACTGTAGTTGCTCAAGTAAAATGGCCTGGGAAGTTGATGGTGTCACGCGTGGTGGGGCTCAACGGAACTATTTAACTGAAAAGCGCGGCGCGCTTTAACAAATTAACCACACATTTAATTTGAAGATAATTTGACTAAAAATTAACTTGAAGATAATTTTTTTTTAAAGTGACAATGCGCGAAATGACTATAAAGTAACGTTAAAACATATATTTTCACCCATTTGATATAATAAGACATTACCCGCTTCGGTAGCCGCGTGGTCTAACGCGCTACTCTCGTTTCGGACTAGACTACCGAAGACGGGGAGATCGGGAGCACTGAGCGTGGTTTTCCATTCTCCTTTCACGCAAATGAGGGTTCACTTCCTTTCAATTAAACCTTCCTAATCCTTAAACCATTCGTGTAATCAGTACATAGGCGCATAACCCGAATGGTTATTAAGACGCGGTACTAAAAAAAAATACAGAATTTAAATATCTTTATCTCTTATGAAACTCAATTCTTGGTGTTTTACCTGAATTTAAAAAAAAATGTTTAGTTGTGTATAGTATTTTTTAACTATTCTAAACGTAGTGAGTAACCCTCAACGGTGGGCACGTGGACAAAGATGTTAGTTAGCCTCGTCTATGTTTCCGGTAGCGAGAGGTCTGGGTTTGAATCAAACACGGGTATTAATACAGTATTTTGAAAGTGTGTTTCAATAATTTTATTTAAAATGATAAGCGAATATTTTAATAATTTTGACTTATTGTATTTCAGTGCAAATGCTACACAATTACTAAACTTTTTATTACAATTCATTAGTACAGGTAATTTAATTTGCAATTATTGTGAACCAAACGTCCAGAAGCAATTATACCGTTAATAACTTATTAAAACCATTAATATAATATTGTGACGAATTGTTGAATTGTGATGCAGACTAGCCCCTCATCTTTTGTTGGTTTGAACCAATCAGGGCTACCATACCAATAATTAATGTTTTTAAATGGAGAAAATCCCTAAATGAGCATCGTACGACGAGTATTATTTCAATGTTGAAAAGGTTTGTTTGTCATAGGATAGAGCACTTTCGTTCATATAATTTGTATTTTATTCTAGCGACAGTGTTTACAAATTTAATCTAAACAAATCCGCGTAGGAGAGATCCAAATTACAATAGGTGGCAGCTATAGTCGAATTGATGGGGGAAGGTCATTTAATAAAATAAAAAATAAAAATTCAATAAATTTGAGAACATTTTCACTATTTTTTAGCACCAAGTATTACTACCCGTTCGGGTTTTATGCTTATGTACTAATAACACTAGTGAATTTAAGGATTAGGGAGGGTATATTAATAGGAGGTCTACCCGCATTTGCGTGGTGGGAAAGTGGAAAACGATTTAGGAAAAAACCACCCTCGGTACACCTGACTGAGATTCGAACCTCAATCTCCCCGTCATCGGCAGTCTAGTATACTGCGAGAATAGCGCGTTAGACCATGCGGCCCACTGAAGCGGGTTATTTAGGTATTATTTTATCAGGATTGTCAAACGTGGCAGCCACGAAACATATTTAAGTACATAAATGGAGTCTGGGTAAATGTTGTAAATATCAAATAAGCAATCCCATTGAAGCCACCCATCCGGTGAAATATTCACTACCGCTAGGGCGACCGTTCCGACATGTTTCCTCCAAAACCACGTGGCGTGAAGAGAGAGTCGCTCGCTGCTAGATCACGAGGACCGATGAATTCGTTAGCCTTGCACCGGAGGGCGAGGGGCGAGGGGGGGGGGAGGACTGGGCTAACAATAGTGAGGCAAATGTTTACAGATACCGCTCGCTTCCTGCGGATTCGCCGCGGGGTGTTACGGGGCGAACTAAAGCGCGCACCGAATATCATATGTATGCATTTTCTCTATAGGTGGGCGTTCCGAAAAGATTAACCATACATTCATGGAGGGTGGAGCCAACTCACGTCTGGTAGATACTTATTTTTTTTTTTTATCTCCGCGCCTTATTATTACCTTTTAAGGTTAGACATATTTCTGATAATGAATCTAATGGGGTAGAGATGAAGAAAGAAGAATTTTAGCGGTATATAATCTACCAGCACTGGCCAAGAAGGAGAACCCTTTAGGGGGGGGAAACCCCTTAGTAGACCCTACAGGGATTCAAATCCCATCCTCCCCGTCATCGTCATCACGCCAGTCTAATACGAGAGTGACGCCTTAGACCATTCGTTCACTGAAGCGGGTTCCGACCTGTTACATCAAAATAGAAACCGCTTGGTACCTCTTACGAAAATATCTTTTGGACTTTTCGCCTGTCACACGTCACGTGTTAGTATTTCTAACACTTAAATTTTGTATTATTTAGTATCGCGTCTTACTACCCAATCGGGTTATACGCTTTAAGTACTAATTACTCTAATGGATTAGGAATTGGTGAGGTTGAATTAGAGGAAGTGAACCCGCATTTGCGTGGAGGGGGAGTGGAAAACCATTTAGGCAAAACCACCCCCAGTTCACCCGACCGAGATTCGAACCTCGATCTCCCCGTCCTCAGCAGTTGAGCTCAACACGACTAGAGCGTTAGCCAACTACGCCACTGAGGCGGCTCTAACACTTAAAAATGTATCACGTTTTATCACCATCTACGATCTCCTAATTTTTTTTAACACCACGTCTTACTATCCTTTCGGGTTATACGCTTATGTACTAATTACGCTGTTTTCATTTGCGTGGAGGTAGAGTGGAAAATCACCCTCAGTACACCCGAACGAGATTCGAACCTCGATCTCCTTGTCATCGGTGGACTAGTCTACTGCGAGAGTAGCGCATTAGACCATGCGGTCACCGAAGTGGGATATTAAACCACAAAACATTTGTAGCTCCCATATCCTTGATTATATTGGTCTACAAACCTCTTGAAGCTCCCATATCCTTGATTATATTGGTACTGACGGTTGCCTCCCTTCCAAACTTGAGCTGGACAAGAAAGGAGATGAAATAGTGCTCGTTTTGTCCCGAGGTTTCACCAAGTATTGATCTTACGACGGTCAAATGGGATGAAGATGGGGAATGGCTCGGCCCGACATGATTGAGTCGCAAGTAAACACTCTAAACTCATTTGTCAGATCTAGCAAGTTTCTATTTTTAATTATTTTTAAACATAAAAAAATTGAGTTATGATCAAGCAATACATTAAAATGATATGCTAGTTAAATAAATCCGTCATATTGAGACCATGATCCCCATTACGGTAGTGTCAAGGAGAACGATAAAATCGGAAGAAAATAAAACGCAAATCTTCTATTATATCTATGTCAGGAATGCCAGGCCTCCACCGTGGTTCGGATCCCACGTTAAACTGTAGGTCCTCCATTTCATCTCACAATCACCCTACCATTACACGTTAGCGTAAGTGCGTATAGCCCGAACGGGTAGTAAGACGCGGTGCTAATAATAATATATCTATCTTCAATCTTTAATTTAATTTATACTTTCACCGCCATGGTCATTAAACGACTTAGTTTACTAATTAAAGATGTAGGGATGGCAGATATAATTTATATTAAGTGTACCCTCATTAGAAGGGAGAGGAGTGGTGAACCCAGACACTATTCGAACCTCGACCTCCCCACCACCAGAACCCTGGTCTGTTGCAAGACCGAATTTCAAAGAAGAGCAGGATCATACAAAAGGTACAGTTAAGAAAGAGGAAAGATGGCCGGGATTCGATGCTGACCAAATGCCTTAAAAGCCTATTTCACAGCTGATTAGCTAGAATTTATACACGATTACGCTTGAACCGAAGATCGTATTTAAGTGCATTTTCTGCATTGTTTATATGACAAAGGTGAATTAGGGCTTTTTTATTTCAATTTCAAAATTTTTATTTTTTAATCTTGTTGGTTTAAATATTGTAAAGTGGTTTTAGTGATATCAAAATTCCATATTTATTTTTTTCAAATAGGGACTACAGAAAAAAACGCTATCTGGTTTGAATTTTTATTACTGTTCTGTACGGTGTTAACAGGCGAGAATTTGGCACACGCTTTAATTATAATACAAACAATTAATTTACTATGAGCCTTCCTTTGCGAATGGTGACAGAGTACCTGGAGTGATGAGATGATATCTGGGGCGCCCCAATCTTGAATCTTGAGCACTTAATAAAATAATTATTTCACACGAGAGAGTTTCATGGCCTTGTACCTCGAGAATTAGAGACGCTTAGGCACTGTTTTTACCGTTATACAAAAAAAAGCGCGGGTGTAGGCGAACCCAGATCCAGTAGGAGAGAAGGGTCAATGTGGTACTGACACCTACTGCTAATAAGTATAATTAACTACAAACAAAATAGAGCACAGCTGGCTCAGTAGGTATATTCACACTAAACAATTTACCTACCTAAATTACTCACTTTACGTGAAGTGAGGAGGGCTCTTAATTGTGTTCACTAAAGGATTGATTAAATACCTCCTACCAGCTTCCCCGCTTCCCCCACACCACCTCCTTCCAAGCGAATATTGGCACGGCTACATAAAATCACACTTGGTATTGCATTCCTTTGGGTGAATAGTCTTAGGCTGCTGAGTACCGAGTTCTGATACTATTGACGTTCGAAATTAAAAATACCACAGCTGGTCGATGATCTACCAGGTTTTCGACAGACTGGTGGCGATGGTCACGCATGGTAACTATACCATGGTACGGATATGGGAGGGAGGTGAACCGTCACCATAGAGCAGTTGCTCTGTCCATCACAATTCGAGGTCTTTTTTCGATGTTCTGGCAGCGAGCCCGGACTTGCCAACCTTGCCTCTCGAAACTTCCCTCGCTCAACATAGAGGAGAACAGTTTCTAGACAGGTCTAGACTCTCTACCGGTGCATTCTTTTAGAGGAACAAGCTATTATGTCAAGACTACGGTAGTACAAAGATTAAACACAGTTCAGATGTTCAAGAATAAATGGATGGAAGGAAATAACCGCTCATAAAGCTATTCAGTGGGAGCGGACAGACCAATTTTTTGTTCTCATTTTCAAACTTGCGTTTGTCTCTACTACAGTAGCCCCCCCATGCATTCTTTGGTGCTAGCTGACAGCTAACAGCTTTGAAAAGTTACCAGACCAAATTATGTATCCCTACTCTGAACCATATGATCTGCAAAAAAACATGTATTTAGCAGCTGTCACTTCTGATAGTCAAAATTTAGGTATATACCTAAATGTTGACTGTCAAAAGTCAGCTCTGAGCAGTCAGTCAGCTCCAAAGAAGCTATTGGGCTACTATAGGTAATCACCCCACGTGATACTTAGTTTGTTTTTGTGACTTATAGTTTATGGACCTCTACTACAAAGAGAAGTGTTTATAGCAAAACATTTTGTCATTAAAATATATCAAATATTAATCCAGTAGAAACATAGAGTTTAATTTTCTTCCCATGCAGACATAGACGGTCATCAAATTCTAGGACAACCTTGACAAATATTCAAGAACAGTTCTTGAATATTTGTCAGGGTTGTCCTAGAATTTAATGAGAACTTTTTCGCTACATTAAAAAAAGTTTGTCGTCTAATTCAGCTATGCTCATGACAGATATTCACGAACTGTTTATGTCACCATGTGAATAAAATTATACTAATATGTTTTTACTGGAGCAATATTTGATATTTTTTTTGCAAAAAAAGAAGTATTGTATACAAACTGCAGAAGAACGTGTATGTGCATGTGCCCTATTAAGTTTTCGATACCAAGACTTGGTGTTTAGTCTAGGGTGTGGCTTCTTTTTATAAGTCCGTTGATGAATACTCTGCATTTATAGCTCTGAGTTTATAAAGTGTTGTAAGTTAAATACTAAAATTATTATATAAAAATATAACAAAGTAAACTTTGGAAATATCATGTTTAATATTAAGAGTGTTGACCACAGAGGATTAGGATATAATTAACTAATTTACTTAAAGCACTTCCTAAACTATGTAAGCATGAAAAAAGTGTGAAAATATAAACTTTTATTCGTTGTGCATTCTAATTTATTTTTGTATCAACATATTTCACGACACGTTCGTGCTACACGCATTTCATTTTATTAAAATTTAGATAAGTATATACGTTTTAACTAATTATTATGAACCTCGGTTTTTTCTTAGATGTTTCTAAGTTACCCAGGCACCGATAATTGTTACTGAAGCAACCAAAGTGGTTTGACTCATGCGGGTCAACAATTCCAAACGAGTATAGGTATCATCAGAACAAATTGTACATGTCAACAAACTTATATTCCAATGATAAGTCTACCCTCAACTAACAAACACGCAAATAGTCTTAGGATTAATTTTTGTAATCATTTAGCAACTACCTTAACTTTAAAAATATAATCTAAAGAAATCCAAGTACAGTAGACTCGCGATTATCCGAGGCTTCGTGTTAGCCAAGGCACCTATTCTGTCAAAGTGTCCAATTACAACACAATATGTATACAATAGCTATTTTATACGAAAGGTACAATATACCATTTATAATGGAATGTGTTTTAATAAATTAATAATTTGAAACTTACAAACAATGTAGGCTACACAAATACAGCACGTTCTAGTGATTTATAACCTACAAATCCTACACCCTCCGTATCATGCGAGTTTTTTTTTTTTTTATCCGAGAAAGGCTTGGTCCCAATTACCTCGGTTAGTCTCGAATCTACTGTAATTGGTTTGCAGAATGTAATGTGGAGGTGGCTTATGATTCACAGAAAACTAAAGTCACATGATAATATTATTATTATTATTATTATTATTATTAGCACCGCGTCTTACTACCCGTTCGGGCTATATGCACATACGCTAATGTGTAATGGTAGGGTGATTGTGAGATGGAATGGAGGACCTACGGTTTAACGTGGGATCCGAACCACGGTGGAGGCCTGGCGTTAGGTCACATAATAAGGTTAACAGTTTTCCGAGCAGTGAAACTTGTAACCGGAGTAGAAATGAAACAGCGCCGCCCAGGAATGGATAGTTTGCGTACCCATATGTATGTGTGAAGTATGGAGTGACGGACGCACCCCCACCAGACTAATACATTATGTGAGGGCTTGGGGGAGCTCCCAATAAATACGTGCCTGAAGGAACACGCACGTAATTAAGGCGATGGGCCGGTTCAAGGAGAAGGAGCAAGAAAATAATGATCGACCTTTCGGAGTTTGTCACGAGGGGAAAGAATTAGCTGAGAGAAGAGGGTTGTTATGCAGAGGGAGGAAATGGTACAGAGAACCCTCAAAAGTGATGGAAGAGGGTAGAAGACAGAGCACACGAAATTGGAGTGTAAAGATGAATTAATAATTTCACTCGTTCCTAAAGGTGCTTTGTTCGAGTGTGTTCACAACGGACATTCGGGGTGAGTTTTCCTGGCTTGCAGTTAATTAATTTGACAAACAATGAATTCTCTCTTAAGATGTACGTAAATGTATTTCCATGATAGGTTGTACATATTATAAAATATCGTTAACACTCGCAGACGAACACACGCCATTGTGTGCTTGCGCTCACCGACTTCTGGAATCGTCCAAAGTGTACGGTCCTGAAAAAGATTAGCAACATTGCATTATGTGTGTACCTGCTTCGGTGGCCGCATGGTCTAAGGCGCTACTCTCGCCATAGACAAGACTGCCGAAGACTGAGATATCAAGGGTTAAATTCCGGCCGGGTGCACTGAGGATGGCTTTTCCTAAAAGATTTTCCACTCTCCCTCCACGGTAATACGTCTACACTTCCTCTAAATTCAACCATCCTAATCCCTAACCCGTTAGTGAAATTAGTATATAGGTGTATAGCTCAAACGGGTAGTAAGACACGGTGCTGAATGAAAACTCGCATGTCTTCACCGAACAAATGATTGGACCAAAATCAAGACATGTTGCATCATCAAAAAGTGACGAAAAGATCCCAGACGAAGAAACTTACTCTTTGTCAAACAAATCTAGGGTTAATTTATTTGTTTATCACCGCGTCTTACTACCCGTTCAGGTTATACTCTTAAGTACTAATTATGCTAATGGGCTAGGAATTAGGAAGGTGGAATTTAGAGGAAGTGAACGTGCATTTGCGTGAAGGGAAAGTGTAAAAACTGTTTAGGAAAAACTACCACCAGTTCACCCGAGCGAGATTCAAACCTCAATCTCCCCGTCCTCGGCAGGCTATCTCAACACGAAACTAGTGCGTTAGCTAACTACGCCACCGAGGCGGGTAAAAAATCTATGGTAAAGTTTTCAAAACCCACTTTGATGGTTACAAAGCCTAAGTCAGTCACTCTTAAAATAGACTGGATTACTGATGACTGAAAGATCAAGGTTCAAAACCCGTTAAGGTGTATTGAGGGTGGGTTTTTTCTTATATTGTTTTCCAGTATAACACCACGCAAATGTGGGTAAATTTTCTTTAAATTCCACCTATATTATCCTTGATTCCTTACCCAATTAGTGAAATAAACGGCTATTCCGAATGGGTAGTAAGATAATATATATATACACACAAAATAGTTGTCATAAAATCAAAGCCAGTAACGTCAATTTAAATTACGTGAAAAAACCTATTTATGATAAAATGTATAAAGGTATTCTAGTGGGTATGGGGTGCTGGGTTTCAGTTCTAGTATAACAAAAAAAAAAAGTATTTAAAAGTTTGGGGCCTTCTACTTTCACAGTAATGAACTAAGGGCTAGGAGATTGGATGCTGTGTCTGTTTAGAATCAAGTTACTTTACGAAAAAAGAAGAAAAAGTTTTAAAAGAAGCTTAACTATAGAGAAAACAATGACCAATACTTCAACAAAACAAAGTTAAATCAAAGGAGATGAGTTAAAATAAAAGAAGTTCTACTTTTGAGACGAACAAATTAAATATAAAACTCGATTAAACTTAAATAAAGGAGAAAATATACTTTGAAATTGGGAACAAGACGGATGTTGCAAGAAGCGCGCGATGTCGCTAATAATCGTATTTAGTAAACAATAAATTCAAACATTTTATTTCATTAAAAGAGGACTTCAGATCATAATCTTGAAACGATCTTCCCATAAAAGTTGTTCATAAACTTTAGTGTTTATGTCCTGCAATTATTGGCTATAAAAGTAAATTATAAACACATAAACTGGCGTGGATTAGGCCTATATCAAGGACCAGCTAAACAAGGAAGTCAAATGATATAAATTTTTATATATAATGATTTAAAAAAGATTAGGCTCTTAGCTATAAAGATCAATTTAAATATTAAGTTTTAATAATTTTCATTATAGTTGTGGTAAGGAGATATAATATTAAATATAATATTAAATATATATAATATTAAATATAAATTTTGATATATAATGATTTAAAAAAGATTAGGCTCTTAGTTATAAAGATCAATTTAAATATTAAGTTTTAATAATATTCATTATAGTTGTGGTAAAGAGATATAATATATATAATATTAAATATAAATTTTGATGTATAATGATTTAAAAAAGATTAGGCTCTTAGTTACAAAGATCAATTTAAATATTAAGTTTTAATAATATTCATTATAGTTGTGGTAAAGAGATATAATATTAAAATAATCAAAGAAGAAACAGATATTATACTAAAAAGTGCATAACTAATAATTTGTTTTAAATTATAATTAATTTTTAACCGTTAAGGTTGTGATATACTTGTATTGTATAGTTTATTTCATAACAATTTAATATAAATTTGTTTTCACGTAAGTTTATTTCCTTAAATATCAAGTCACTTCTTATTACATCAGTTTCTTCTTGATTATTATAATGAATATTAAGTATTAGACAAACAAAGGCAAAGATTTGGGTCATATTTCACCCTTAATCAACTTGGAATTACACATATAATGTATGCAGATTTTATTAAATAACATGAATCGCTCATTTTTTCCCTTTCGCAACCTTTCATCGTGAATTTTCAATTATATTTGAACATGTTTAAATCTAGTGCGTACCTTCTAAACTTCATTCAAAACCCAAGGCAAGCTTCATTAAAGAAAAAAAAAAATAGTGAAATTTTAATTTTACCTGCTGAATGCAGACTTTTAAACACAAGTACTGCGCCAAGTCTTAAGTCAATATCAACACAACTTCATTTCACCGCGCGTCAAATTGAGTTTCCCCCCTTTAGAATACCCTCCCATCACGCCCGATCAAATATTGACTCGCCGGTAGCGTTTATACTCGAACCTAACAAGAAAGTTACTTCGATAAAGGTTTTCCGCGTTCATACGCTCACAAATTTGTACACACGACAAAATAAGACCTGGGTTCGATCAAAAGTAGAAAGTTATTCAAAATTATTCAATAATTTGCAATATAACTGTCAATTACGAAAATTAACTATTTAATTTCAATTTTGAATTAATATCAAAACATATGTATTTTGTAATTAGAAATGTAAAAAAAATGCTGTAAAAAGTAACCAAACTTAAAATGATTACGAAAACAAAATACAAATAGTGCAACAATTTTTAATGGTGTGTGAAAAGTCGAAGGTAAATATATTTCGACTTCGACTTGGACAACTACAATAACCTTCGCATATTCGAAAGATTTCGAAAGAAGGGCAAAACTTCGATAAATTATCAAATCCTTAATTTTATCTTACTAAATATTACATATTTCAATATTTGATAATTTTAAAACAGTTACTAAACAGAATTTTAACACCGACTAGTAATTTAACTACCATAATGTAAGCATAGATAAAAAACACGTAAGTAAAATATATTTCATTCACTATCGCCAACATAGTTTTGTAAAAAATAAAAATATATATAAAGAAATAACACCTAGGTTACTGGTATGAAGCAGAGAAAGCGCTTTAGTTGTGCTATCATCTCAGCCCGCGTCTAATGTTTAGTCATTAATATTTTATCACTTTGGAATTATCTGTGACAAATTTATAAGTGCATTTTTCACAGAAGTTTTTCACAGCTTCTTCGCGTTTTCTTTATTATTCAAAATGGCTTTCACGGAAAGTGAGAAACGAAAACAGAATTCAATTTAGAATTATTATCATATAAATGCAGATAAACACACATGCATATGTAAAGTTTGCAAAATAATTTTATCAACTCAACGATAAAAGTAAATGTTAAAAACTTTATTGATAATTTACTAAGTTTATCAGTAAGCCTGTGTGCATTAACGATTTATACAGGCCTTCGACATTTACTCTCCAATTTCAAGCTTCGCTTAGACTTCGCTTTGCATTTAAAAAGTGGCCTTCACACACCCCTAACGATTTTTTGTTTTGTTTCTATTCTATAATAATTTTCATTTATTCAAGGTATTTATCGTGTCACGATTATATCAACACAGGATTCTCCATCCCCCAGTCATTAATTCATCATTGTGAAATGGGATACCCACATTTTATCATAAATTGTTCAACCATGACGGGAATCGAGCCCAGGACTCTTTGCTCAGTAGGCAGGCACATTACTGACTGATCTAAGGTGTCGGTCTTATTTTTAAAAATAATAAATGTAATTATATATTACTTCTTAACGTAGTTTAAAAGCCATTCTAAAATGTTCAAATTTAATATGTTAAATTATTGGGTTTGATAGGGTACAAAATCTGTAGCTTATTTCTGAAGAATCTGTAATAGTTTCAACATAAGAATGTTTGCGAATCGATATTACAATAATTTTTTTATGGTTTCAGACAATTCTATAGCATCTCTATAGGTCAGCGACGACAGCAGTTTTAATATATTTTTTGGAATGTTTTTAGAGAGCACTATTGGAACTTCGTTCCAGACAATTTTCTAGCGCAGAAAACTTATTGATTATAGAGCCAAAGGAATGCGAAAAACATTCGAGTTATTGCCCATAAAAAATAGTGAGGTACCGATAAGACCTCATATTGAATAAATACCTCAGCCAAGCTGCTCTCCTCTTAAAAAGCCTTCGATATTTATTAGGATAAACGATGAGAACAAAAATACAATCGATAGATATGCGGGGAACGTTCTTCCATTGTTTGGTCATACCTGGGAACACAAAGTAGTTAATATTCGTAGTGAGAGAACATAACGGAAGGGTGGATGGAAGGGTGCTGGACGATAGAACATGGTAACTTTCCTTCAGGCTTGAAGGAGAGGAGTCTTTTTGACGTACCTCAGTCAAATTTAACTATTTATATTTGCAGGACCATAAAATATACCAAAAAAATATGTATACATTTTTGATTTTAACAGCAGGTTTAAACGAAACAAACGACATTTCTAAATAAAAAATAAAATACGTAATTTTTATATCAAAGGCCTTCGTTTACGTAGAGCGGTTATTTTCATTTTAATTATTTTAAAAGTTGTAATCTTTTTTTTTTAAGTTGGCAAAATGGCAAAGGATTGAAAGAGCAAGAGAAAGCTTAATACAAAACAATGGGAAATGGGGGAGATAATAATGTATGTATATTGACATAGTTATCGGCTTAGACGAATTCCACATTTATATAATTTATTTATATAATTCCATATTTATATAATTGTTTGAACTTGCACAAAGATATAATTTCAAAATTATTAAACCCAAACATAGGAGCTAGCGGCATCGAACGGGTATGGATTTTCATGCAGATTTTTTTTAATGTTAATTTAAAAAATTGTATTATAGTTGGTTAATCAAAGGGAAATGCAATTTACATTTTAGTTTATGTAACGTGGGGGGAGGGGGGGAGTTTTACTTTAATTCATATGAGATCATAATGGGCCGACAGATGTGAAAACCTTTTAGTCAAAATTACTTTTATTACTCCACGTGTAGGTCTCAGTGAACGGAACTATTAATATTGATGGGTATTTCCGCCAGCTACATCCCGAACAGCTGGATATTTTCTGGACCAAGACAGAGAGACAAAGAGGGAGATAAAACTCTAACAGTCTCAGTACAACAAGGTCACAACTCAATTTAAATCCAGGGGGAATAAGATAGGTGTTGAATTAAGACTAATGAATGTATCAGATATTAGTTTTTATTGTTCGCAGAAGTACATATTTACTTGTGGATATTTTATGTTTCATGAAAACTCATATAGACCTTTTAACTCAAATTTTAAAGACTGTATAAGTATTTATCGAGCCAGGGCTGCCCTAAGGGGTGTCCGAATGGTGCATCCACAATGGGCCCACGCTTGCTTAGATGACAGATCGTGTAGTAGGCTCCCTGTTTAGGCGATCTAGTAAATATTGTCAAGAGTATAAAAACTAATAAAAACAAAATCACGTGGTTTGATTTATTGAACGAGTGAAGCGAGTTCCGCATTTTAACTCCATCGATTTGCATTTATCTGTCTATGGTGGATAATGTCTCATGATAACTTTCGAACGCATAAATCGGTTTAATTAAAACTTGGGACAGTTTGTTTGGGAAGATTATCGGTTTAAGGGTTGGGGATAAACCAACCCTTAGCTGTATAAAAACACGGCTTCTGGTATTAATATTAGGTTACACCTTGTATTTATTTACCTTTTAGGGCATTTCTTGAAGACTTATATGGCTTGGAATTGGTACATAGGAGCGAACTATTGTAATAACAATAAACAAAAATTACGTTTTTAATTAGTACCATTATTATTATTATTATTATTATTATTATTATTATTATTA
>CABFOV010005055.1:749-46287 GCA_902141375.1 Timema poppense
TATAGAAGGGAAAGAGTGTGGAAGGAGAAAAATACGAGTTATTCAGTTAGATTTTTTTACTATACAAAAGCTCACTTTATAAATATTTCAATTAAACGTTACTAACATTCCAGTATTTTTAAGTTGTTACTGAATTTCTCTCTTTTCCTGGATCGCCAGGAGTGTGTAAGTAATAACTTCCTTAGTACTTTTATAAATTTCTTGTATACTTTAGTTTATCCGTTATTTACTCCTATTTTACCACAACGTCTTACTACTTACTGCCTTTTCAGGTTATACGCTTATTTCCTGTTGAAACAGTTGACAACTTTCATATTCGCGTAATCCAAGATTTTATAAAGACATATTCCCTGGCCTAAACTTCAAATTTAGAATCCCACTATAGTCTTTATAAACTATTTTAATTAAGTCAATATATGTTTTAAGATGACATTCTGATGGAGCGATTGTGTAAAGATAAAAAAATGAAACACGAACGGAGATTTGAGCCCTGGTCATTCAACTCTACTCGCCAACTGTTGTACCTATTGTATTATCAGGGATCTCTTTGTCAGTTCCATCACCCACATAAACCTCCAAGCGTACTAGTGTAGATAAATACCAACAATAATTATTGTTAAAAGGTAACTATTATTCAATGAATAATTGTATATTTCCTTTGTGTAATTTATTTTTATTGCTTTAGCATTTAAATAATATTACCAATGTATAGTTATTGTTGCTTTTAATCATGTGTCAGGAGTAACATTTAAGCAATGACAATTTTTTTAAATATTTGTGTTATTATTATTATTTATCCAATAAAATGTTGTTTTAAAATAAATCACTATTTAACTATTATTTCATATTTTTAATATAATAATGTATAGATAAAAATAAAGTTATATTTATTATTCAATTAATTTTGTAGTTTAATATGTATTCTCAGTTCTGGCATGGTACAGTTTCTAGTTTCTAGAAGATTTTTGTTTGTTCCTATTGTATTGTGTACAGCTACTTGTCTGATCTATTCCCATTTAAATGCATTATAGGGTAGGGAATAGTAAAGTAAATTTTAGAAAAATGTAAACACATTTGTGTGAATTTAGAGTGGAAAACCTTATAAAACACTCTTTTTGGGCATACACCCACCGGTATTTGAAGCCCAACCTCCCTATCACTGGCAAACCAGACTATACCCCAATTTTATTACGAATGGACATATAATGTAAGAGCCTGAAAACTTCAAATTTGTGTATGCTATGACCAGGATGAATATAAATGAAAGCCCAAGCCAGTTGACAAATGCATTTCCTTTTATTTGGGACAATCTTAGGTTATTGCCCCTAACAGCCCTCATCAAGGCTTTGTACAAGTTTTGGACTCTGACTCCTTTCAATAGGAAGGTGATTGATACCTGAGATAAAGGTTGCAGAGGATTAGAGCTTTGTTTGTCAACTCAGGCCAACTCTTTGGATGGGTCAGGGGTAGAGGTGGGCTCTAAAGTGCCGATAGCTCTGGCAACATTGTAGATTTAACTGAGCCACCGAAACAAAGTAAAACTCAATTGCTTTCTTCTGCTACCGTTAATTTGGGGATGGCGCTGACGCGACGCTTCACTTCCAACGACCATTGATCGGGCCCTTAACACACACTGCTTAATAAGTCCTAAACCTTAGAAGGATAATAAACTCTTAAACCAAACTGTTATATATCAAATTTTAATTTATATTATTTATTTAAATGATTATTACATATGATATTGGGTATAAGTGGAAATAAAATTATATTCATTGTTTATTTAAACTGATAAATTTTTTTATGTCTAAAAACGCACTCCACCCATTATTACATAAGAAAATGAAATAAAAAATTACACCAAAGAGTTCAAACTTCTTTAAATATATATACAAACACGTGACACAAACATCACATTTGAAATGTCTTTACTAACGATGATTAAGGAGATGCTTTTTAAGAATGCATTTCAATTTGAAACACTTTCCACAAATATAACATTGGTGAGGTCTTTGTTCAGCATGAGTAATGAGATGAGTTTTAAGAGTGTCTTTCTTTTTGAAAGACTTGCCACAAACTTCACATTTGTGAGGTTTTTCTTCATCATGAACAAGAAGATGAGTTTTAAGATCGCACTTCATATTGAAACAATTTCCACACACAACACATTTGTATTGTCTATGCCCAACATGAGTAATGATATGAGATTTAAGATTGCCCTTCATTTTGAAACACTTTCCACATACATCACATTTATGAGGTCTTTGTTCATCATGAGTAAGGAGATGAACTTTAATATCACCCTTTCTTTTGAAACATTTGCCACACGATTCACATTTGTGTGGTCTTTGTTCACTATGAGCAAGGAGATGAGCTTTAAGGTTGTCTTTCATTTTGAAATACATACCACACACATCACATTTGTGTTGTCTATGTTCACAATGAGTAATTATATGGGTTTTAAGATAGCCCCTAATTTTGAAATGTTGGCAACAAACATTACATTTGTGAGGTCTTTTTTTAACATGAGTAAGAAAGTGAGTTCTAAGGTTGTTCTTAGTTTTGAAACTCTTGCAACAAACAACACATTTGTGAGGTCTTTGTTCACCATGAGTAATGAAATGAGTTTTAAGCGTGCTCTTATGTTTGAAACACTTGCCACATACATCACATTTGTGAGGTGTGTGTTCACTATGAACCAGTAGATGGATTTTAAGAGTGCCCTCCCTCTTAAAACACTTGCCACAAATATCACATTTGTGAGGTTTGTATTCACCATGAGTAAAGAGATGAGCTTTGAGTTGATGTTTTACTTTAAAACAATTGCCACAAATATCACATTTGTGAGGTCTATGATCACCATGAGTATAGAGATGAGCTTTAAGTTGATGTTTAATTTTAAAACACTTGCCACAAACATCACATTTGTGAGGTCTATGTTCACCATGAGCAAAGAGATGAGCTCTAAGTTGATGTTTACTAATAAAACACTTGCCACAAACATCACATTTGTAGGGTGTTTGTTCACTATGAATTACCAGATGAGTTTTAAGTTTGCTCTTTGTTTTAAAACATTTGCCACAAACCTCACATTTGTGAAGTCTTTGTTCAGCATGAGAATGGAGATGAATTTTAATATCACCCTTCCTTTTGAAACCTTTGCCACAAATATCACATTTGTGAGGTTTTGGCTCACTATGAGCAAGGAGATGAGCTTCAAGTTTTAAACTTTTACTATAGGATTTGATATAATCATCACAATTATATTTTTTCCCATCCTTTTGGTAAATATTAGTATTTTTGTTTAAAAAAGTAGTACATAATATTTGGTCATCGTTTGCTTGTGATCCCACATTTTTATTGATTTCATAGGTGTAGTTTTGGCTGAACGTTGTTATATTATTTTCACTAACAATAATAGAACTTTCATCAAAACACAGTTCTTCCTTGAGGCCAAGCTCCCCACAAACACCATTGGCTGGTACAATGGAAGTTGTCTCTGGTTTTATAATATAATGGACTACAGCTTCATTGTTACTTTCCAGTATATTATGTTGAGTCGCATGGCAATCGGGTTCATTCTGTAAACAATATGAATAGGCCTACTACAGTTTATTTATAAAAAATAATCATAAACTTGTTAAAAGCTCAAATTGAATTTTGTTTAACTGATCTTTTATTAGAATATATAAAATCATATAAACGTAAAAATTTACATTAAAAACTTTTGATCATTATGTAAATAGGTCTAAGAAGTATTATGAATAAAACGAATTCTACCCCCCCCCCCTTTTTTCAAAAAATTAATTTTCTTGATTTTCCTAATTTTTTCTTATCCTTAACTAAAGAATATTTAAATTATTTTCAATTTTTTCCATTTATATTAAAGTAGGTTTTATTCCATGTAGCATATTGCAGGCAGCATCTAAAGAATTTCATTTTTTTAACCTTGACTAAGCCACAGTCAGTCACATGTCACCTCCCACACACTCACTACCTAATAACCTTCTAGCCCTCCCACATGTTTTCCAATGTGAGTTGACACATATAGTTAGAAACGTTTAGTTAAAGTATTAGTAAAGTATTTCCTTAGTTCGCTTTTCTCGCATTCATGAAAGTAGTTGCTAGGCATAAGGAATGCCAAGCATAAACATTAATAATATTAAAGTTAAACAGATAAATGAAAGCTATATTAAGGAAACAATGAAAATTTATTTTTACTCTTATTTAATCTGTTATAAATAACAAAGCACACTCTTTTAGAATAAGTGTTATACTTAGATATAATTTCGCTTTTCATTATTGAATTTGTTTGATATTATTTGTAGAATTTAAAATGAGATTTTAATTAGAGCCTCTTCAGAATGAAATATTTTCTTTCTCAATCTTGTGAATCTCAAATCTCTATTACTAATATACGTGATTCGAGAGGATCCTGAGTTATGGTTTTTTAAGTATCTCATCTATTTGTTTGTTTATAAGGTTTATTGTTTTTGTAAACATCTAATAAAAACATGTAAATACAGAGAAAACATAAATAGACAAACAGTTAACACCAGACTCGAAGGGCTCTCGAGAACGGACACGATATTGAACATATAATATTGTTTTAAAGTGGAATAAAATTGGTACCCTGGCGGGCTGAAAAGTACCGTCTGAGGGTTAGGGGTGGAGAATTTACATAAAAACCCACCTTATTGCACATGATGGGTCATCAGGACCGTATAACAAAAAAATGTACAGGGGAGAAGGACGGGACGGAAACAGTGGTAGGATACAAGAAACGGCAGAAAAAAACAACATAAAGGGTAGTTTGGCCCCGGTCGGTAGAGCCGCCGGGGTCGGTTGGGGAAAAGTAACCCTGGTGATAAAATAAAATAAACATCACCCCGTGGGTGATTTTGTTTGGACAGGGTGTGAGAAACTAAGGGGGTGAGGGGGAATACAAATTATTACACCGGTGGGATATAAATGGCCCTACCTTAGCGTAATCTCGAGCAAAGAACTAGAGAAGATAGGACTTCCGTCCCAAAACTCCAAAGAAAATAATTGTTCGAGAAGATAGTAGAAGCGTGGAGTCGCGTGTGGATCCTTCTCCTTGTTTGTTTCGCTTTAGTTCCCCCCTTACTCCCCGTAGTCCCGTCGTTCCGTTTTCTGTGAGTTGTGTTAAATCATATTAAAGACTTGCAGTGAAAAATAAACACGACTCTTGTACATGCTTTGAGGATAGTAGGACGAGGCTAAAGCTTCGGTCATCATTTACATATTGTAAGCACAAATTTTATTTCGGCATAATGTATTGTTCTTCTATATTCAATTTCGGCAGATGTTATTTTTTTGTTTAGCTTATTTTAATATATATAAAATGTCCACTCATGGACATGAGCTAGGTCTTGTAGGAAGAAGCGGAGGCTTCATATAGTTATTTATATTATGTAAGGTTAATTTTTTAGACAGACAAAACATTTATTTATCTATAAAGTTTGAGTAACTATACACGTTGTTTACCTTTTACAAAAGAGTTAAATTTTGGGCCCTGATAACGTTAGGTAGCCCATGTCTATTGTTTTTAACCTTAGATTAATCTACTGAGATGATATTTAGGAAATTAGACGTTATTTTTTGGGTAGCGCTAGTTAGGCGTCACATGGACAGAAATCAGATATTGACTTTGATTATTGAACTATTTATATTATGATTATTAATGTTTTTTTGTTAGTGTTAGGTTGGTACTAAACTTTATAAGCATAAGTTGTATTTTGATTTATGACAAGATTGGCCTGTTTAACGTAAATTATTATTGGGTCTAAATGGAATATCGTTTGAAGTTTAGATGAATTTTGTGAGTCACTGCAAGTTAAGGAAGGAAGATGAGAACCATTGAAATGAATAATATGAAGTATATGTTGGTTATTTACGTTAAAGTCTTAGGAGACAGATAGAAAAAATCATTACGTTGTTTATTTTAGATTTACACAGAATATTTTTGCTGTAAATTGAAATTTTTCATTGATAAATTGTGCATATTGTGTTAAACTATATTTATACGGTGATTATAGAAAATTTACATTTTATTAATGTTTTGGAATTATCTGGTAAATGATTCTTCTTATATTAAATTCATATCTAACTTAATAAACAATCTCACGGACGTCTCAATTTTTTTAAAAATATTTAATCAATAACCTTAGGTCTAGCACTTCCCAATCTTTAAATTTTGTTGTTTGGGTGATTAAGAAATTATAAGAGAATATTTCTTTTTCTTGAGGCTGACCGTCTGGTTCTTTCCGCAATCTGGGTGGGTTGCACTCTGGGTGCACTTGGTACACCCAGGTTTTCAATATTTTGTAACTCAAACGACTCAATCCTATCACCAAATCTTGATTATTATTTTGTATATCTCGAACCCCCATTGATAGTTATTGTGTTCAATCCGGTTAGGGTTCAACATAAAGTGTTATTTTAATATGTCTCACTAAGATGGCGGTATTGTTTGGAAGACTGTAACTTTAAGTATTTATAAATTATCATATATAAAATTTATTTATAATTTATATCAAGATAACTCAAAATAGTTTCTTAACTTTTGGAAGGAAGTGGCGGTTACCAAAGCTGAATGAGTGGTTCTCCCACTATCTTTCTTACTTGGCTTACTCTCATAAAATAATATTATAACTTTATTTATTATATATATTCATAATGTATTTACATCAATATTAAAATTCAACCAAAATGTTATTTATATACATTAAGATTCGTAGGAATACCGTTCCACGGACCAACTTTACTACTTATAATCATATTCTGTGTAGACAAAAAGCCTTTCGGATGTCCATTCGTATAAAAATCGGAGTAAACACTTCCATTATATCTATTTAATCTAAGAACCCTTTTAGGGGTGGATTCAGAAGGGGTCGCGTAAGCCCTCATGAAAAGAATAGTATAAATGATAATATCAATAATTAAATCAATCAACCAAATATCTATTCAAGAAAGCAAATGATAATATAATTTAAAGCACATGACCACCGAAGCGAAGTACTATATCTACTTTCACATAGCATCTTACTAACTAAATTTCATTTTTTGTTGTTGTAATATTGTTAAATTATCCCCACGCTTTTTTCCATGAGAGTGCCCCATCCACTCTCATGAAAACCCTGATCCCATGAGTGTGTCCACGCTCCCCCCACCCCAACAGAAATGCTGGATCTGCCCCTGAACAATATATAGAAGTGATAATTTAATTTAGAAACAAACTGTTGTTGTGTAGAGCTTGTAAGCCAGTGGGAAGAAGCTTTCCTTTCTATTTAATTCGTCTCCTTTAACTCTTAATTTTGTACTGATTACACCATAGACACATTACATTGAATAACAACACCTAATTATTAAATTATTTGGTAATTTTCATTATGGTTACAGATAAGTATATTAAAAACAGAAATGATGTAGTTAGGGGCGGAGTTACACATAGGACAAGTAGGCACGAGACTACAGAGGCAAATTTTGAATGTAGGTTAGCTTGAAAGGAGGCAAACCTAGATAAACTTCTAATTTGTGCATAACCGACAATCGTAAGGTAGAAAGACTCATTCACTCACTATGATTGGTTATGTCTGTGGAAAGATTAATTCTAACACTCATGACAGAAACAATTTTTTTTTTATCATTTGTTATTAATATCACTTTGCAATTGTCTTTCTTCTAGAAAAGTGAAATTGATGCACGTTTTATAAAATATGTGGTTATGGTGGAGGATAGTTTCGACTAGATAATCGTTAACTTGAAATGTGACAATGGGAATGAGTGTGTGTCAAAGTGTTAAGATTTTTCGCATAAAATCGTATAAATGTGCAAGACACTGTTGAAAGGAACCCTGAACAAAATGCAATCACGATGCTTTAAAGAAAATTATAAATAATATGGTCAAACGTTAACTGCTATATAAATAAATACCTAAGAAAATACATGTATATATATATATAATTAGAAGGATGATATTTATATCTAACTACACCTAAAGCATATTTATTGCAACTATTACTAATGTTGGCTTTAGTACGCCCTATCCGTCCAATTATAGACACTTTTTCATTATTGTGGTAAAATATTTAGCTATAATATTATTCTATTTATTACACACACAAGAATACGTAGATTCTAATGATACCAAGATGTATACATTTTCATACACCTTTAATAAATATTAAATCCAAACAAATCTTAACAAACCAATGCCCAAATCACTTTCGAAATGAACATATTAATGATTATGTGTAACTTTCCTGTGATCCTTCGTCCTGGATGAATGACTATGTCCCGTGATGCTTT
The DNA here is from genome assembly GCA_902141375.1 of Timema poppense. Lineage (NCBI taxonomy): Eukaryota > Metazoa > Arthropoda > Insecta > Phasmatodea > Timematidae > Timema > Timema poppense. The sequence continues at coordinate 9,078 of CABFOV010005055.1, forward strand.
GCGTTACACTAAAAATATTATCACGTCATTGTATGTGTATAAACATGTTGAGTTTATACATTGAATAGTTTGTTTTATCTATAATTATGAATTAAAATTTATTAATACATGATTGGTTAGGTTAAGCTTGTTTGGGAAAGTGCTATATTAACCATAGTTTAGGTAAAGCTGGGTTATATAAGTGTCATAATATTGAAAGGTTAAATGAACTTGAGATGGATTTAAATGTTATCATATTTAATAAATAATCTCTAATTGTGATCACCTTTATCGAAAAAAAAACCCACTCAACGTTACATTTTCTATGTAATAAAGTTAATTGTGGTCGTTGTAGACGGTTTTTAGGCCTTCGTAAAGATGGTAAATTCTGCTAGAGGTTTAGTGTAAATCCCCACTTATAAAGTCCATAAGGCCCGCGTCCTTCTAGACTCTAAGTTCTTAATGGCCCTTAGAAATAGATATCGCGTAAACATAGACAATATCAGTTTTAATTTGACGGTGCCAAACAGCGAGAGAATTGGAAACAAGGTCCAATTGAACTCTCTTAAAGGAAATTCTTTGTAACTATTCGCAAGTAGACTTCATGTGAAGAAGACGATCTGATCTCCCGGCTGAACGATTATTAAAAAACGTAGCTACACAACATATTTTGATAAAACGTTTAGGATAGGATACATTTGAAACGTAGTTCAGTTACAAATAACCTATCTAAACCATGAGCTTGTCACTGTAATTGTTATGAAAATGCAAATGACGCTTTTATTTCAATGTGCGTGTAAGCTTACTTTTCTGTGATTGGTAGTCCTTAGCATTCCGTAGCGACTAGTGCTTAAAAAAAATAAAGTTGAGTCATCTTCTACCGAGTGATAAGGACTTGTGGGGAGTTTATATCTTGTGGAGTACTACGAAGCTTACGAATACAGAGTCTGTAGACGGGGCTTATTGTGTTGAAATTATTCTAGAGCATCCAAAAGAACACTAATTGATTGTAACGTTTCCTTATTTTGTATACAAGTTGAAAAAAAAGAAATCGATCTTAGATATTTTTATGTTGGGAAAAATATACGGTTGATATCAATATTTTGAGTAGAATAAGAAAGAAAAAAAAGTGAAAATGAAAGTATTAAGCGTACCTTACCCATGCTGTTTTGTGGTGTTAATGTTAGAATAATACCTTTTTAAATATCTATATGAACTCTTAGACATGTATAATGATCACAAATAAAATAAATACAATCATACCTTTATTTCTTCCTTGATGAAAGGTAAACTTAAAGGTTCTAATGTCGATACTGCAATGCCTAAAAGGCAATAGTTCGGACATCTTCTCATCTTCCTCAATATATTCACATTTCATGGTTGATGTTAGACAATCAAATCAAAATGGTTGGCCAAAAAGAATAGAAGAAATGTTTTTAGAACCGGGTTGAAAGTCTATACATACACAATAAACTAATAGTTTTTAACCTACCTAGGATAGATAGATTAAATTAACACGGGAGTATGGTTATAAAAAGAATCATAGATAGCGATAAAGTGCATGTGTATTTTAAAATACTCCAAAGAGAGCGCCACCGAAAATAATAATTCAATAAACTTTAATCGATAGCGCAAAACCACAACTATAATTATTTAAGAACCCCACATATTTTTCTGCGAAAGAAAATATTGTTTTTCTGGAATTATGTTTGGGATACGATGAGAGAAACAATCGTAAACAGATGTGTAAATAGGTTATTTTGATTTTAAAAACCGCTCCTTACTACCCGTTCAGTTTATACGTCAACCAGGTTCTTCTGAAAAATTTGAGAAAATTACCCCTAAACTTAAATTACACAAGAAATCTATTATCGCCAGGTTTAAGGTGCTACTGTTTCTATATATTTTTTTAAACAATGTCACGAGAACTCTTGGTGAGGATCGTAGTACTATGTCTCTACATCTTTTAATAATTTAATATATTTTTGAAAAATCTTTTCATATTTTTTAATGAATTTTTTTGATTTAGTTAATTGATTATATAAAACAATTTTGGTAGATCAATTTTCAAATCTTATTATTTTTTTATTATAACGGTTACGATTTTAGAATTTTTTCTAAAATTTTATTCCGAAACTAGTTGAAACAATCAATATTAAACGACTCTTTTATTTAAAGTTTCTCAGTAATTAGTTTAAGAGAGATAATACTGATCTCATTTTCTTGTTAGAAAAAGTTATGGCCACCATTAGGGACATAGGATAGGTTTAGTTTCATAGGCCTCTATGCTGAATACAATCTTTTAAACGCATTAACCGATTTAATTAAATCTTTACGGGGTTCTTTGTGGCTTTAAATTAATTAATTTCTTTGGTATTGAATTAAAATCAACTCTTATATGTGTAGAACACTGCTCATAACCTTAAGTGTAAGGACTATCTTGTAAAACTTGAGAAGTGCTATCAGCGCAACTCTTAAGAAAAATCCATATAATGAACTATTTGGACTGTTTAGCCGAAATCGAACTAGAGTAGCGGTTTTTCATATCCGTCAACTTTGGTTTGATAAAGTATAGGGAAAGAAGTTAGTCTCTTGTTAACATTGGTCAATATCTTTGGAAGGGAAAGGTTAGAGTGCGGCTTTTATATAAGTCCACTCACATAGCTCAAAAATTGCATTTAGCTTCTCAAGGGCATTCCGAGACTGGATCCATGGGACTTTTTATTGAGTCTCTGGAGGAAGGTCCAGGAATCTCCGAGGAATAACCGTGGCTACCTGGTCATGGAGCATATCATACTCTACCTGGTCTCTGTGGTAGTACACCCAAGTAGAGGACCACTAGTGGTCAAGTAGCTCACGGTCGCACTCTGGAACGCTAACGGAGCCGCGGGGAAGAAGGCTGAGCTCGAAAGTTTCCTGGCAAAGCATCGCTTCGACGTAATGCTATTGGGAAATCCCCACTTACGCTCCACAATGAGTTTCTAGCGTACCAGAAATTTTTGCTGATTTGGTAATTAATGAAATGGTTAATTAGTTTAGTTAGCTTTCTTCTGCAATGCATACCATCAAAAAACTTTACACTGTTTATTCACTATGCTTGTTTAGAAAAAACAATGTGATGGCTTAACAATTAATGAATAGAATACCTTCCCACCGACAAAATAATTTCGAGTGCCTTTGACAGTTAACTAAATCATTAGGATATTTGACTTACAAGTAAAATTTAAAATTGGTTGCTGATCACAAACACAGCATTACACTGTACACAATAAAACACATAAGAAATTGATTCACGGCAATTCAAACATCATTAAAGGCTGACACTACTGTAAATGGCTTATGACGTCACCAGTTATCAAGCCGTAGGAGTATAACGAAAACTATATATCACACAACAAAAAAATAAATTAATGTGTGTCCCTTATTCTTATTCTGCTCTTATGATTAAATATAATTTAATTTTGGTTCAAACTGTCCGTCAATAAATCTTATAACCAAGTGTAATAAAAATAGTGTAATTTTGTTGCTTACACATGTTCTAATAGTAAATATTGGGCCTGATCTGATCATTCGTACTGCGTTGTATGCATTAATAAAATATGTATTTCTATTTTCGTAGGTGATGGGGAAGCGGACATCCGGATTTGATGGTACTTTCCTCGCCACCGCTCACCCCTGGTTCACTAATAATATTGCATAAATTACTTATGTAACCATCGCTTTTTAACATACTTAAGTTTCTATATCACATGTTAGTATAGTTATATAAATAATTCCTTAGCTATTGTAGTTTCATATTCTTCGAGCGAGAACATTAACAGATATTTTATGGCATAATACAGATTTTGTAAACAAATATAACAATGTGTAATATAATTATAGGATAGGTAATATTAATACAAGTTAACTATATGATTTGTATTAATTATATATTTTGTTCCACCCATTAAAGCTATGTATAAATAAAATATTTGTTTAATAAAATATAAATATAATTTCTTTATAATAAATCTACACATTCTAATCACCATAAACTTAATTTTTGTATTAAGAGCTGGTTCGACAAAGTTTTTATTGAACATCCTGCAAAAGGGTAAGTTTCAAATTAAAGAAATATGTGTTAAGAGTTGAATATTAATCATCTTCCAGTGAAATAGGTAACCGTCAAATGGGGTGAATAGAAACAGTGGGGTGAATAGCAACAAAACTTTGAAATTTTTTTGAAAGCAACTGACAGATAAACCAACAAAAAAACAGCATGTTTCTTTGTTTTCTGAAGTTGGTCAACCATTATTTAATTCAGGAAATTGTGTTTAGTTATGTTGGCAACACTGTTAGTTTATGCATTCGTCTTCTCAAGTTAAGATAACATTTGTCTGTGTTTTGGCGCTCAAAAAACTTCTGTTATAAGTACCAAATTATTAGGCATAATTCAGTAAAAACATATGTTAATTGAAACAAAAGGTATTTTAGCATTTAATTTATGTGTAACTAGTTCACATTTTTAATACATTTATTGCAATGAATTTTTTTTTACTCCTACCTCACGGTTTGGAATGTGCAGGGGGAATAGAAACACAGTGTTTCTATTGACCCCACCACTTTTATTTGCTATTATTTTTTATTTTTATTCTAGATTTGAATGTTACTATGCCTCGAAAGTACAAGCCAAACCCTGGAAGTGGAAAGCACTATAAAAACCACTCAGCAGAGAAAATTAAGATGGCTGTTGAAGACCTGAATAAGATAAATAGATTAAACTAACACGGGAGTATGGTTATAAAAAGAATCATAGATAGCGATAGAGTATAAGTGTATTTTAAAATACTCCATAGAGAGCGTCACAGAAAATAATAATTCAATAAACTTTAATCGATAGTGCATAACCACAAATAAAATTATTTAAGAACTCCTAATTTTTTTCCGCTAAAGGAAAATATTGTTTTTCTGGATTTATGTTTGGGATAAGATGAGAGAAACAACCGTAAACAAATGTGTAAACAGGTTCTTTTGATTTTTAAGCTCCAATCCTTAATACCCGTTCACTTTATACGGCAACCAGGTTCTTCTGAAAAATTTGAGAAAATTAACCCTGAACTTAAATCACACACGAAATCTATTATTGCCAAGTTTAAGGTGCTTCTGTTTCTATATTTTTTTTAAACCATGGCACGAGAACATTTGGTGGGGATCGTAGTGCTATATGTCTACATATTCCTACATAGTTGTGAAACCTGGTTCTGCCAACAATTTTGAGAAAATTGACTTTGAACGTTTTATATCTCAATTAAAAAATATCTTAACATTAGTCAATCTTTTAATAATTTTAATTTATTTTTGAATAATCTTTTCATATTTTTTAAAATGAATTTTTCTGATTTCGTTAATTGATTATACAAAACAATATTAGTAGATCAATTTTCAAATGTTATTATTTTTTATTATAACGTTTAAGATTTTACAATTTTTTCTAAAAATTTGATCCTAATCTAATTCAAACAGTCAATATAAAACGACTTTTTTTTTTAAGTTTCTCAGTAATTAATTTAACAAAGTTAATAGGGGATTGTGGTCCACAATGACACAATATAAACATTTTTATTTTTCTAATTTTGTACATTTATTTAATCTGACCAAGAAAAATATTATAAAAAATTTAAGACTTTTTTGTACCTATTTCAATGGTATGACCCAAGATAAAAATAATCTTAGACATAATAATACATAAAAACATAAATCCTTACATGTGTCTCATTGATGCCCAATGATGGGCTATGATGAGACACCCCTTGGGCCACAATGAGACAAATATACAATTTTACTTTTATTAAGGAAAAACCTTTAAGCTAATGATAATTTTTAATTCAGATATTGTTTATAAATTTATTCATTAAGTTTGTTTTTTAACAAACACATTAAAAAAACATATATGGACTTATAGTTACTACTGTCCTTCGATTTTCTTTGTGTTGTTAACGAATGTTCAGTAACCTAAGATCAATTTCAAACTTGTAGAATGATTAAAGCCTTTTTATATAGACAGAAAATGATGTTTTTGGCAATATCATTTTTATGTCTTCGAGAGGAACTGAAGCCAAATGAGGTACAGGGGGAAATACAAAATTTCCTTCATTTTTAACACACTTTCTCAAGAAACTAATTTCTACATCACTCCCTGATACACTATGGGCTACAACAGCACCAATAGAAAAAATATCTCTCTTTGCACTGAAATGCACTAAAACAAAATCACCACACTGTGGCTCACGATCCAGCTCCTAAAACCACTTGGGTCGATTTCCGGTGACCACTCTATCTCATCATCAGAACTATCACATGGTGGCTAAAGGCCATAATAATTTTCATCTTCTGATGGTAGTGGCTCACTATTTAGTATGTTCTTATTCTTATTGAAGAGTTCTTTTCTTACCAATGCCTATTTATGTTTTCCATAGAGCTTTTCCTTTGTTTTATTTTCAATTCTGTTTTTCTCCGGAGTGTCAGTTGGTATGCAGCTCCATAATTTGCATGGCTGATTTCTTTGTTTCTTTCTTGCTGCTGCCTTTGGAAACCCTTTGAAACTGTCAGGGCCGATGAATGGTTTCTTCTGTGACGAATCTAAGTTTAATCTTGAAGAATTTGAACCAGGTGAAATTTGATGGATTTTTTCTGAATAATCATTAGCTGAAAATAATTTAGAGGATGTTGATGGGGCTCTCTGTGAGGGTAATTGTAAGGACGTAGATTGAATTTAATCGGAAACCACATTTACAGACCCAGTTGAAGTACTTGGTAAATTACGGTCTGTTACAGAACTAGTAATGACATCATCATATGTAAATACATTTCTATCAAATGGGTAGATTCCTGTTTTCTTCAACCCTGACTTGATGTTAGAAGGGTTCATTGCTCGTTCATGGGCTATTCCTACACAATTGGCAACTTTATATATTGTCATTGGAACCCCAGGATTGTAAAGCAGCCAAGAATCTATACAGCAGAATTGTAATGTGCCTTAAATTAGTAGAATACAGACACCTCCAGTGGCTGCAACTTTTTACTGCAAAATTACTCCAAAAAATAACTTTTCAACACAAAATATAGACTGAAAACAATAATTTGTAACCAACAGCATGCAGCCATTTGCAAAAATAACTATAATTAGGCAGTTAGTTCTTTATTCTGCCACTTGATTTTGTTCTAGCTAATATTTGAATTAAGGGGGAAATTTGAATTGTTTCATGGTAGCCCATGTCTTATTGTGGCCCACCCTCTCCTATTGATCTCATTCTCTTGTTAGAAACAAGTCATGTCCACCTTTAGGGACATGGAATAAGTTTAGTTTCATAGGCCCCCAAGCTGTGTACAAAATTTTGAATGCATTAACCGATTTAATTAAAACTTGACAGGGTTCTTTGTGGCTTTAAATTGATTAATTTCTTTGAGATAAAAAATAAAATCATCCCTTTTATATGTAGAACATTGCTTATAACATTTAGTGGAAGGACTATCTTGTAAAACTTGAGAAGCGCAATCAGCGCAACTCTTAAGAAAAGTCCACATAATGAACTATTTGGATTGTTTAGCCGACAGCGAGATAGAGTTGCGGTGTTGTAATATCTGTCAAGGTTAGCCTGAAAGAGTAAAGAGAAAGCAAGCTAATCTCTTATTTACATGGTTCAAGTTTCTTGGAAGGGAAAGGCGTTTATCTTAAAATGGTTTCAAACACGTAATTTTTATTTATTTATTTTTAGTACCACGTTTCACTACTCGTTCGGGATACACTTATTTACCAAGTACTCTAATGTGTTAGTCATCAGGAAGGTTATGATATCGCATATCTCAAAAATTACATTTAGCTTCTCAAGGGCATTCCGAGTCTGGATCAATGGGACTTTTTATTGAGTCTCTTGAGGAAGGCCCAGGAATCTCCGAGGAATAACCGTGGCTACCTGGTCATGGAGCATATCATCCTCTACCTGGTCTCTGTGGTAGTACACCCGAATAGAGGACCACCATTGCTGAAGTAGCTCACAGTCGCACTCTGGAACGCTAACGGAGTCGCAGGGAAGATGCCTGAGCTCGAAAGTTTCCTGGAAAAGCTACGTCTCGACGTAATGCTGTTGGGAGAAACCCACTTGCGTTCCGCAATGAGTTTATAGCGTACCTGAGATTTTTCCTGAATTGGGAAGTAATGAAATAATTAATTAGTTTAGTTATCTTTCTTCTGCATTGAATATCATCAAAAAACACTACAATGTTTAGTCACTATGCTTGTTTAGAAAAAAAAAAGTGATGTCTGAACAATTAATGAATGACATACTTTCTCACCAACAAAATAATTTCGAGTGCTTTTGACAGTTAGCTAAATCATTAGGATATTTGACTTAAAAGTAAAATTTAAAATTGGTTGCTTGTCATCGCACAATAATACACATAAGAAATTGATTCACGGCAATTCAAACATCATTAAACACCGACACTACTGTCAATGGCTTATGACGTCACCAGTTATCAAGCGTAAGCATTATCTAGGAAACTATATATCACACGACAAAAATAAAAGTTTGTCTTTAATTTTTATTCTGCTCTTATGATTAAATATAATTTAATTTTAGGCCAAACTGTCCTTTACTAAATCTTATGATCAAGTGTAATTTTGTTGCTTACACATGTTCTAATAGTATAAATTGGGCCTGTTCTGATCATTCGTACTGCGTTGTATTGAATTTAAAAAAATGTCTATTTTAAAAGGGTATTTGGAGGGGGAGGGGATAGTGGAAATCCAGATTCAATGGGTCTTGCCGTCCCCGTCGCTTTCCACTGGTTTACTAATAATATTGCATAAATTATTGCTGTAACCATCGCTTTTTAACATACTTAAGATTCCATATCTCATGTTAGAATAGTTATATAAATAATTCCCTAGCTATTGTATTTTCATAGAACTCGATCGAGAACTTTTACAGCTATTTTATGGCAGTATACACCTTTTGTAAACAAATATAGCAATGTGTAATATAATTATAGCATAGCTAGTATTAATAAAAGTTAACAAAGTATTTTGTTCCACCCATTAAAGCCATGTATAAATAAAATATTTGTTTAATAAAATATAAATATAAGTTAGCTATTATAAATCTACATATTCCAATCACCATCAACTTTATTTTTGTATTGAGGGCTGATTTTACAAAGTTATTTTTTAATATCCTGCAAAAGGGTAAGTTTCAAATTAAAGAAAGATGTGTTCAGGATTGAATATTAATCATATTGCAGTGAAATAACTGGTTGGTTTACTTTGAAAAAATAAAATCTTATAGTTTTTTTCATTCGGACATTATCTCAGAAAATTTATTTTTAAAACAACCAAACATAAATGTGACTTATAACTTGGTTTATTTACTTGCATTTTTTATTTGACTTTTAAACCTATAATACACATTTAAAAAAAGCTAAATAAAATATGGGAATAAAATCAAAATTGAGAATTCTTGCCTTATATAAAAAGGTTCAATTTTTACATTTAAATATCCCTCCGATTCGATGCTTAGTTCTGCAACCAGACACCAGTAGCGATGGCGCAAAAATCGATCATCGATACAGAAATATCTCGATTTATACATTTGTTTATCAATGGTCAGAAGGACTTAATTCTAAAGTAAGTTAAATCCACAACAACAAAAAATCACTAATTAAACTATAGCATTGCATTCCAGTTTAGTTGGAGTAGGATGTGGTATGGTGCACCAGCTGACAGTGATGTTTTGTGAGGATCGGAACACATCTGTTACACCCTCTCTACGACTCGTTATTACCCCGACCATTATAAGGTAATAAAGGGAGAGGATATAAACTACATAGAATAGATATAAAAAAATGGAATCTGTAAAAATACGTAAATTCAACAAAGAGAAGTTTTATTCAATAAATGACAATAGCGCAGATGACAACAAATGGTCTCATTATATCATAATGAGTTCTGTTGGAAATCATACTCGAAGTAAACAACTTTACAAATTTAAGTTGTGCCAGTATTTAAACAAAAAGGAAACATGATTTCTATCACAAAATTGATAGACCAGTCTATATGAGACAATACTACAGAGTAATTATTTATATGTGTTACAAAAATAATAAGGGCCTAATGGGCACCTTGATATGGTTCAAAAGGTTTCGTTATGCGCAGACAACGATATCTAAAATATAAAGAAAATTAAATGTTGACGAAATACATTACAAACTTTACATAAACGTGAGAGATTGACTACCAGACACAAGCCAATCATCCACGGGACTACTCGATCAGAAAGAATATGGGACACACCGTTCCCAAACTAAACAAACAAAACTGAGCCGTTCAAAAGGAACTTACGTTACAAAGTTATCCTAATTTAAGTTTCAAAAAGGTTATATCACGTTACGTTAATTCTACCCACATGTGCTAATATGAAAAGTTACTTTAAAGAAAACGGGAATACTCAACAAATCCAAACAAATAAATATTAAACCAGTCAAATTCTAATTATTACGTAACTGAAAATATTTACGAGAAAAGTACAATAGTAAACGACTAGCGCCCGAGCGGCGACATTTAAATTTAAATAGATGATCAAATAATGAATGTAATAAATTTAGAAACAGAATATTTATTGTTTGAAGATTATAGAAAAAAGTTAGAGTCCATAACTCCACTCGTCTAAGCGACGAATTGGATACATTTACAAGTCCTTCTCCTAGCCATTGCCCAGCTCCATGACAATGTTCTGTCGTTGATCGTCGATGGTAGAATAGTCTGTCTTTACACACTAGCATAGCCATTATATATAGGGATTCCATTGTTGTTATCGGGAAACAAAACACACGCGGTGACGTCACGATGCCTGCAAAACATGTGGATTTCGATGAAAGTTGATCTTGCTCCATTGGAATATAGTGGATATCTCCAATCATACGATGTTTCTAAGGAAGTTTCTCTAGTGTCCGCCAGAGGTCAGCAACATAGTTGCCTTCTAGTCGAAATAGAAAGTCGTTGGTTCATTTCACGCACGTACAGCTGAAGTGCCGGGACGTGTTGGTAGATACACCGGCTTCTCATGCTCCATTCGCCGGTCTTGGTTTACCGCGAGTCGTCCAGCCTAGCAGGTTTCTAGAGACAACATATTCAAATGGTAAGTACGTGGATATAATATATTTTACATTGGTTTGATACGAGTTGTGAAACATATTGTCCAGCATGGTTATATTATTTCTTCTTAGCCTAAAGAACTACAACAGCGAACAATACTATTGTAGGGATCCTAAGATTAATTGATTTTATTGGGGCGGGTAGTAAGAATTGAAGCGATACATCCATTAATGTTCGTAGTGGGCGTGGTCCCATTGGAACATTATACATCATAATGTTACAAATCGTTACAGCAGGCTGTGTTAAGTCGAAGTTTAATAATATACATATTTATAGCTGATAGTAGCGTTACTATTCTTGTAATTATGGGATTATTCATGTTTGGGACCTATCGGGTGAGATTTTATATAGTTTTGTTATAAGTATTAAGGCAAGACAAATATATAAATGCTATTTTAAATCAAGAAAAGTATTAGAGTTGTTAATTAAGCCTAGTAATAATATATTAACCACCTCGGTGGCGTAGTCGGTTAACGCGCTTGTCGTGTTGAGCTCGACTGCTGAGGACAGGGAGATCAAGGTTCGACTCTCGGTCGGGTGAACTGGGAGAGGTTTTTCCTAAACGGTTTTCCACTCTCCCTTCACGCAAATGCGGGTTCACTTCCTCTACATCAACCTTACCAAATCCTAATCCATGAGCGTAAATAGTACTTAAAGCGTATAACCCGAACGGGTAGTCAGACGTGGTGCTAAATATTATTATTAATAATATGTTATAAGATATGCACTATTAAAGAGTCCAAATGCATGATTTAACAAATACAACTTAATAAGTCCTAAACCTTAGAAGGAAAATAAACTCATAAACTAAACTGTTATATATAAATTTAAATTTATATTATTTATTTCAATGCTTATTACATATTATATTAGGTATAAGTGGATTTAAAAATATATATTGTTTATTAAAAATGATATAAAGATTTCTGAAGTTTGTCGAAAAACACATTCCATCAATTAATACATGGAAAATGAAATAAAAATTGTGACCGAGTCACAACATGGAAGGAAAATAATTGCATTGACTCACCATCTCTGCCTCGATTTGACTGTTCTACAAGGCTCCCCACAAACACATCACTTCACTGCCCAGGCTGTTTTCAACTGAGACGAAGTTACGCCTCTAAGCCGCCCCACCCCAGAAAATAAAATAAGAGACGATCAACATGCGCAGATCCTTGCGCGCCAGTGACAGTGCAGCGAAATCAACAGTCAGTCGGGCAGCGCAAGATTTGAAATATCGCCCAGAATATATGAGTGTGTTCGAGAACAGTGCACTCCCCCTTCTCCCTTTCTCCCGCCTTGCTTCCCACGCTGTGAGATCACGTGGCTCTACCTTGGTGTATATAATGACATGGCTCTAAAGCCATGACACACATTTCTCCGCATTCTCTAGGTGAGGCACTTTGTGTCTATTTATATTTAATTTACTTGTATCAAAATTCTGTTTGGGTAAAGATGAATTCTAAATTACGTTTCGGACGATATCTTTTCTGATTTAACTTTATTTATTATATATTGGAACTGCGTTTTTTGTAGAAGTCATGGCAGCACTGTTTGGGACTTAGGGATATTACTATTTAGGCTAACGTATCTCATCCACTTCACGGATTGTTTTGGAACCATTAGTACTGCCATGTTTGATGTGCGGGATATTAATTATATTGTACCTTTTGAGTACTTGGGTAAAATCATGTGGAAAGATCACGTTACGGTAATTATTGGGAGATTGGATTTCCATTGATTTGAACTTGGTTGGGCAAACCTGGGGCCGCGTGCCCACGCTCTTAGTGTATTAGTATTGTTAATAGCTAGGTTATTCAATTTTATGGTGCATCTGTATAATGGCTCTTGGTTCCATTTTTTTGAGCCTTAGAATGGCAGTGATGGTAACCCTTTTTGGAACTCTCTCTTTTTCGTAAGTTATTGGGGAGTCACCGATGGCGAATAGTATATGTCTTGTGTTTATTGCTAGTATGCGGGTTATTGTTGCTACATTAAATTATCATTATGCATTGCGGATTTCTATGAAGATCAATTTGAATGTTTGTTAATACTGTGGGTCCCTTCGGCGGCCATCTTATTACTCGGGTCGTGCCCCTAATCTTTGTTTGTATATTATTTTTTATGGCCTTATTTTGCCTGCGCCTAACTCTGGGCTTGTCCCACTCTTTTCTCATCGAGTTTTGTTATTGTTTATATTGGAAATAAATAAACTCTCTTGTGACCAACCTGACTTTTATTTGAGATATAAATAAAGGGGGGTTACAAAATTACACCGAAAATTTCAAACTTCTTTTAATTTATTTTGAAACATTTGACACAAATATCACATTTGAAATGTCTTTACTTTAAATGATTAGAAGATGCTTTTTAAGAATATATTTCGATTTGAAACACTTTCCACAAACATAAAATTGTTAAGGTCTTTGTTAACCATGAACAAGTAGATGAGTTTTAAAAGAATCTTTATTTTTGAAACACTTGCCACAAACATCACATTTGTGATTTGTGTGTGTACCATGAGTAGTAAGATGAGCTCTAAGTTGATCTTTAATTTTAACACATGCTATAAAAATCACATTGGTGAAGTCTTTAGTCACCATGAACAAGTAGATGAGTTTTAAGAGTATCTTTATTTTTGAAACACTTGCAACAAACATCACATTTATAGGGTGTTTGTTCACCATGAATTACCATATGAGTTTTAAGATTGCTCCTTATTTTAAAACTCTTGCCACAAACCTCACATTTTTGAGGTTTTTTTTCATCTTGAGTAGTGAAATGAATTTTAATACCACACTTCCTTTTGAAACCTTTGCCACAAAACTCACATTTGTGAGGTTTTTGTTTACTATGAGCAAGGATATGAGCTTTAAGCTTTATATTTTTAGTATACGACTTGATATAATCATCACAATTATATTTATACCATCCTTTTGGTAAATAATAAGTCTCTCTTACTAAAAAAAATATATATGTATTAATTGGTCATCCTTTGCTTGGAATCCTTCATTCTTATTGATTTCATAGGTGTAGTTTTCGCTGAACTCTTTTATTTTATTTTCACTAACAATAATATAACTTTCATCAAAACACAGTTCTTCCTTGAGGCCAAGCTCTCCACAAACTCTACTGGCTGGAACAATGGAGGCTGTCTCTGGTTTTATAATATAATGGTCTACAGCTTCATTGTTACTTTCCAGTATATATTGAGTTGCACGAGAGACTATTTCATTCTGTAAACAATATGAATAGGTTACTATGGTTTATATATATAAAAAATTAATCATAATTATGTCAAAAGATGAAATTGAATTTTGTTTATGAACAGTAATATAGCACTTAATTGGGATCCCCTTCTCGGCAATCCAATTTATTGCCAGAGTAGTGCCTTAAATCGTGCGGTCACCAAAACGAGTCTCGTAATAGTATTAATTAAGTATTCTAAGCACATGATTTGAAATTAATTGATGAATTCTAAATTAAAGATTTAAAATTGTATTTTCCATTCAGAAAAGCTAGTAAATTCATCAAACCTTTTTAAAATCCAATTCAAATGAGTATAAAATTAATTTTTCTTTCATAGGGTTGAAAGATAAAGTTTTTTTTTATTATTTTATTCGATCTCTTTTTACAGAAGCGGCTTCCATTGCAAGACATCACACAACTGATTTCATAAATGAATGTAGTCGAGTTGATATTTTTCCTGCTAACATTTGTGAATCATAGAGCAACGCTTGGCAACACTCCCCTGAATTTTAATGAGAGGCTCATCTTGTTCAACCTTACACCAATAGGTCACACCATAGAGCACCACAAAACTTTTTTGGATTAAAATAAAACTGTGCCGCTTTATTATAGTTTAGAACAGTATGTATGTTGAAAAATGAAATAATAACTATCCTCAATCATATTTACTAGGTTTATACTTTGTCTGAATATTTAAAAAAACATGAAACCAAGAAAATATGATAGTGTAAAAATCATTTCAACAAAGCTGCTTAAAAATGTTTGACTTTAAAATTGAGTTAAAATTTACTGAATGATATAGAAACATTTTTATTGTGATATAAGTAAAACAGTTTTAGCTTAAGTCTTCCCACATTTCAATGACATGCCCATTTTTTTTAGTCAGTGTTCTTCAAATTATTTTTTAAAACCTAAATTTGAATAGGCTGAGTAGATATGAATAAAACATAAACCATGAAAGTGAATTGATCTTTACAGTAGTAAAAAGTGGATTTAAATATGTATAATAGTTTTCTTAGTAATCAGCTACAGAGAAAAGGCCTTATAAACCGGCCGCTCTCATTCCACATAGTGATCCATTCCCTTAAAATTGTAGTTTAATTAGAAACACTTGATACAAACATTAAGATTTTTGTGTCTATGTTCAACAACAAGTATATGAGGGTTAAAAATACGCTTTTCTTTTAAACACTTTCCACAAACATCACATTTGTGAAGCATTTATTGATTAAGATTATTAAGATGAGTTTTAAGATCACCATTCTTTTATAAACAGTTGCCACAAAAATTTACATTTTTGAGGCCTATGTTCACCATGAGTAATGAGATGAGTTTTAAGATTGCCATCTTATTTGAAACTCTTGCCACAAACACCGCATTAATTAGGTCTTTGTTCATAATGATGAAGTAGATGAATGTTAAGTGTGCCTTTCTTTTTGAAATACTAGCCACAGAAATCAGATTGGTGAGGTTTTTGTTAACCATGAACAAGTAGATGAGTTTTAAAGTTGTATTTCTTTTTGAAACATTTGCCACAAACATCACATTTGTGAGGTCTTTTTTCATCATGAACAAGTAGATGAGTTTTAAGATTGTACTTCTTTTTGAAACATTTGCCACACAAATCACATTTGTGAGGTCTTTGTTCATAATGAACAAGTAGATGAGTTTTAAGGTTGTATTTCTTTTTGAAACATTTGCCACAAACATTACATTTGTGAGGTCTTAGTTCATTATGAACAAAAAGATGAGTTTTAAGGGTTTTTTTCTTTTGGAAATACTTGCCACAGAAATCACATTTGTGAGGTCTTTGTTCATCATGAACAAGTAGATGAGTTTTAAGGTTGTATATCTTTTTGAAACATTTGCCACAAACATCACATTTGTGAGGTCTTTCTTCATCATGAACAAGTAGATGAGTTTTAAGGTTATATTTCTTTTTGAAACATTTGCCACAAACATCACATTTGTGAGGTCTTTCTTCATCATGAACAAGAAGATGATTTTTAAGAGTGCTCTTCTCTTTGAAACACTTGCTACAAACATCACATTTGTATTTTCTTTGTTCATGGTGAGTAATGAAATGAAATTTAAGAGTGCCCTTGGCTTTGAAACATTTGCCACAAACACCACATTTGTGGGAACTTTGTTCTCTATGAGTAATGAGATGGCTACTAAGGTTGCTGTTACTTTTGAAGCACTTTCCACAAAAATCACATTTGTGAGGCCGTTGTTCATCATGAGTGAGGAGATGAATTTTAATATCACTTTTCCTTTTGAAACATTTGCCACAAACCTCACATTTGTGAGGTCTTTGTTCACTATGAACAAGGAGATGAGTTTTAAGGCTGTATTTCATTTTGAAACAAATACCACACTCATCACATTTGTGAAGTCTTTGTACACGATGAATGGTTTTATGCCTTTTAAGATAGGCCTTGCATTTGAAACGTTGGCAACAAACATCACATTTGTGAGGTCTTTGTTCACCATGAATAATGAGATGAGTTTTGAGGTGGTTCCTACGTTTGAAACGCTTGCAACAAACAACACATTTGTGAGGTCTTTGGTCACCATGAGTAATGCAATGAGATTTAATCAAGCTCTTATTTAAACGCTTGCCAAATACATCACATTTGTGAGGTCTGTGGTCACCATGAGTAATAAGATGAACTCTAAGCTGATGTTTAATTTTAAAATACTTGCCACATACATCACATTTGTAGGTTGTTTGTTCATCATGTATTACCAGATGAGTATTAAGCTCACCATTCGTTTTAAAACACTTGCCACAAACCTCACAATTGTGAGAGTTTTTTTCATTATAAACAATAAGATGAGGTTCAGGGTTTATATTTTTACCATACGACTTGATATAATCATCACACTTATTATTTTTCCCGTCCTTTTGGTAAATAATAGTCTCTTTGTATAAAAAAGAAGTATGTATTAATTGCTCATCCTTTGCTTGGAATTCCACATTTTTATTGATTTCATTGGTGAAGTTTTCTATAAACGCTTTTATTTTATTTTCACTATTAATAATAGAACTTTCATCAATACACAGTTCTTCCTTGAGTTCAAACTCTCCACAAACACCACTGGCTGGTACAATGGAAGGTGTCTCTGGTTTTATTATATAATGGACTACAGCTTCATTGTTACTTTCCAGTATATGATGAGTCGCATGGCAATCTGGTTCGTTCTGTAAACAATATGAATAGGCCTACTACAGTTTGTTTATTAAAAAATTAATCATAATATATGTTAAAAGCTCAAATTGATTTTTTTATGAACGGTAATTAATCCTTATAGTATACACAGTTCAATTGAGCGTTTTAATATTGGTCAAATAATGTTTTATTAGAATATATAAAATTATATAAACTTATTAAAAACATAAAAATTGACTTTAAAAACTGTTGATCTTTCCGTAAATAGGTCTTAGTATTATGAATAATACATAAAAAAAAAGTAATTTTCATGATTGTCCCAATTTATTCTTACCCTTAATTAAAGGGAATTTAAACTATTTTTAATTTTTCTTCTTTTACATTAAATTAAGTTTTATTATATATAGGATATTACAGGCAGAATCTAAAGAATTTCCTCTTTTATTCTCGGTTCAGCCACGGTCAGTCACTTTACTAAATTATATTTTACTGTGATATAAATATCTTCAATCATTAATTGTATGAAAATATTATTCTATTATAGTAAAATAATCTTATACTAAAAATATTTTTCAGTATAATTTAAAACTATGTATTTATTTCTATTCCCTTTTACTAAAATTAAGAGATATTACATTTTCCACAAAAACACCACGAAATGTTGGAGCAGTGTAACTGCACAAAACATATGATGTTTTTGTTGTGCAGTCCTAAAATCGTGTTTAACGAAATAAACTTTATTTTAAAACTTTATTTTATTATAAACTGATTTAAAACAGATTTGTTAACTCTCATTGCACATCAGTATAAAATAATGCTGAATATAATCATTCCAGTGTTTAAAATAAGAAGTTATTACCGACACCATAAATATACTTAGGAAACTCTTCTCATTATATTTTCTACGTATTTAACTTTTTTTTAGTTTATAAATTAGCATATCAGTTGTATTTTTAGTTTGTATTAATTTGAGAGAATTTTTTTTTAAATGCAATCTTTACAACATAAGTATTTAATTTGATTAGATTTTGTGCACCATGTCTTACTTACATTTACATCTATCCACATATTTACTCCAATGAATTAGGAATGAGGAAGGTAAAATGGTTGGGATATGTATCCGTATTTGCGTTGAAGGAGAATAATAAGCATATCAGAAAAAAAAACATTCTCAGTGCACCCGAATGGGATTCGAACACCGATATCCCAGTTATTTGCAGTCCTAAAGGAAACGTGAATCCTACAGTCTTGTAACCTCAGAAGCGGGTCAAAAAATATTCCAATAATCAATTTACAAATGTATTTTAAAGACTTTGTAGTGTTAAAGTTTAAACACTGTAGAAGCACTGGCATTGTATATTTGGGTCCATCCATCTCCAAGGTTTAAAAAGCTTTGTTCAATGAAAGGTCGTGAGGCGGGGAAAGGGATTACCTTTACCTGAACTATTGTACTCGAAAAGACAGCAACTATTAGCTCTCAGCTTGTCTTTATCATGAGGAGTGAGTTGTTTCAAAGAATACTTACTTGGAAGTGATGTTATCAGAGGATATTTTAAGTTTTACCTGAGTCAAGGGGCGCAACAAATCTCCCTTAAAGTTGTGTATCTGTTTATTCCTTGTCTGTGGGCCTGGGTCAGTTTTTTTATTCAAACCATATACTACGGGCTTGCTAGGCCTGTCGTAGCTTCATATGCCTTATAATCTGTATTACCTAAGACAATCAAAAAGTCCTGTCCCCGAGCACTGATTTATCAATATGGAGCGGTAAACACATATTTCACCAATAATGAATTTTCGGGCATGCCTGAAATCGAGAACGGGACCCTTAATTCGGTAGGAAGACATGCTACCAACTTAGCTAAGGGGAATTTTATAAACTAAACATACCTTAAGTTGCAACCGAACTGTAGACCCAATAACAAATTGCGACTCTAGCACAATCACCTAATCCGAACACCTGCTCTGGATTTTTAGAGTCTTAATCTAACAACGTTAATAAATTTTTAGAAAATAAGAATGGATTTAAATCTAAAGCTTACCGTGTGAACTTGTCTTGCTTACTAACCAAATACATTAGGCAGACAAGATATAAATGTACTTGGAGTGCAAAAAATAAAAGCATAAATAACCAACTGACGTATGAACCAGTGGGTAAAATCAGACTAAATTGACAACCTATTCCCTGTGGATAAACTTTTCAACATTACATAACAATAATTGACATAAAGGTCAATTATTCTAGCTGTACCAATAGAAGCCACTGTCCGACAACACTTTTATGGTTTCATCATGTTTTTGAATTTTATGTAACTTTTCCACTTCACTTTGTTTTCAAATATAATATGTTCTGTTTTTTCTATTACATAAATAAATGATTAGTAACCAAGGGTATTGCTGACTACAGAACCTCGTTACTATCAATAGGTTATTGGCCTAGGTACGGGTAATAGTGAATAAAATGTTATTTCTTGGAGCGATCCAGTTGAACAATAATTGTGATGTATAAGTGAACAATGTTAATTCATAATGATTGCAGGTTCAACTCATCTAATTTTGAAAGTAAAGGCTTTAGAGGGAAATTAATTTTCTAGCTTGAAGCATTTTTATGGAAACAGCTCTTTAACGCTATTCTGTGATTAATGTGTTGAATAAGTCAAAATTGGAAAGTGAAGACGCAACATATATTCATCTTATTAAAAGTGATGCTACTGCCCGCGACATCCTTGTTCAATGTGTGGCGGATAATGTATTGGATATAATACAAGTCAAGCTTACAGCTAAATAAATACGTCAATGAAATCTACCTAAGGACAATTGAAAAAATCATGTCCTGAGTTTAGTAATGGAAGATATTTAGAATCTATATATAACTCCCCATTAAATGATTTTCTTGATAAGTTTGAAAAAATACTTAGAGAACTCAATGATTCATGGGACATAAAAAGAATGTTGTCTGCAATTCCTGATGAGAACGTAGTTTTTACATCCCTTGATGTATAATTAAATTGGAACATGATTTAGTAAGTAAACCTAGATGTTCGAAAAAGAGCTTTTTATTAAAAGAGACATTTGGGGAAAATGTTGGCAATTCTGATTCAACCCATCCTGGCCATGCATTCTTTAATGTTAAGCTTAGTGAGTATAATGACAGATAAACCATGCGTGGAAATTCTAAATGTTATGTGCAAAATCGTGGATACCAAGATGATCTTGAAGCTCAATTTCAGTAATTTCGCGGGAAGTGCAAATTTTGCGTCGACCTCGGTGGTCTTGTAGTAAAGTTCTTACATTAAGACTCGATGTTTATGGGTTCAAGGCAAGCCGGGGTCAACGCATTTTCTTTGAGAGATAAAAATCTGTAGCCCTACTTCCATCGGAAGAAAAGTAAAACAATAGGTCTCATGTCAATTGCGTCATATAAAAGAACCATGGAAGATATATAAATACCTTTCCCGGTAAATTTGGTAGATCCTTTGACTCTCGCTCATATCAATTCCCCTGTTTCTGGTATAATCAATTTGTTCAAAAAACGAACGATAAATAGCCCAAATAAATACATAAATGCTATATTTGCCCTTGAAAGGACATATGTGCTCAAAGTTCCCTTATTGAGAAGCTTCAGATAATACCAACGTTAGTAGTGCGGATATCTAGAGAGAAATTAAAGCATCTTCTACTCAAAGACATATGGTTAAGATTAACATTACTTTGGTGAGGTATCTGGCTAACAATAGTTTTATCAGGTTTGTTTTTGACAGCGATGCTACCAATAATTTGATTAAGTTCAAAACTGAGAATTTATTTTAAAAGATGTGAAAAACAAAACCCTTAAAATATTAATGTTAAAAAGGTTGGTGATGCTGTTCATGCAAAACAAAAATGTTTACCATTGATAACAAGGGAGGGCGTACCAATACGTTTGGAAATCAGTTGTTTTTAAACTACTTTATGTGAAGCTAAATGAAGAAAAACGTATGTCTGCTAGTTTCAAGAATAATTGTGTAGTGGTTATTAAAAATAACGCGACTATTCTGAAAGGCGAACTCATTGCTAACCTTTACTTCATTAAGTTCAAATGTTCTGTGGACATATAGAATGTAGTTGTGAACACTCCATAGATGTGTCAAAAGCAAATGGGACATTGCTGCAGATTTTATTTTAGCTCTGTATGGGAGGTTAGATTGAAAGGAGGAAAAACTAAATTAAATTTAATTTGTGCCTAACTGACAATCGTAAGGTAAAGAGACTAATTCTCTCCCTATATGTCTGCTCACGTCTGTGGAAAGATTAGTCCTACTACTCATGACAGGAAAAACTATTTTGCAATATTTGTCATTAATGTCAATTTGCTGTTGTCTTTCTTCTTGAAAAGTGAAATTGAAGCATGTATTATAAAATATGTTGTTATGGTGGAGGCTAGGTTTGACAAGAAAATTAATAACTTGAGATGTAACTGTGGGAATGAGTCTGTGTCAGAGTGTTAAATATGTCTTTGCATTAAAACGTATATCTGTGCAACACATGGTTTCAAGGAACCCTGAACAAATAGCAATCAAGATGCTTTAAACACAATTATAAACAATATGGTCAAAAGGTAACTAGTACCTATGTAAATAGATATTAAAAAAATGCATATGTTTTAAACATGTTAATTTAAACTATAATTAGAAGGATGATATATACCTACCAACCCTAAACCATATTTATTGCAACTATTACCTATATTGGCTTTAGTACGCCCTATTCGTCCAATTTTACTCTTTTTCATTATTATGGTAAAATATTAAGATATATTATTCAATTTATTACACACACAAGAATACGTAGATTCTAATGTTACCAAGATGTATACTTTTCATACACCTTTAATAAATATGACATCCAAACAAATCTTAACAACACAATTACCAAATCACTTTCGAAATGTACATATTAATGATTATGTGTAACTCCCCTGTGATCCTTCGTCCTGGATGAATGACGTCATCCAATGATGATTTCAGTTACACTAATGCTCATGCGCAGTGTACACTAAAATGGCTATAAAGACTTTGATCCATAATCTTATATTAAAATATATTTATACATGAAGGGTTAGGTTAAGTTTGGTTGGGAAAGTGTTATAATCATTATAGTTTAGGTTTAGGTTAAATAAGTGTGATACTAATGAAAGGTTAGTTGAATCTGAGATGGATTTAAGTGTCATAATATTAAATAAATAATCTTAACCTGTGATCACCTGTAGTTAAATTTTCTAAGAAATAAAGTTAATTCTTTTCGCGTTAGATGGTTTTTCGCCTTCGTTAAGACGGTAAATTCTGTTTGGGGTTCAGTGTAAAGTCCCATCTTCAGAATCTGTAAGCTCCAAGTTCTTATAGACTTTTAAGTCCTTAGTGGTTCTCAGAAATGAAAATCGCGTATACATAGAACATATCCGTTTTCAAGTAACCGTGCCAAATAATGAGAAACTACGTCCAATTAAACTCTTCGAACGGATATTCTTTAGGCCTAGGCGCAAGCAGACTTCATGTTTGAACCAGACGATCTGATCTCCCAGCTGAACGATTATTAAAAAAGTAACTACACAATAATATATATAACACATGAGCTTGTCAATGTAATTGTCATGAAGCTGCAAATGACACTTTATTTCAATGTGCGCGCTAGCTTACTTTTCTGTGATTGGTACTCCTTAGTAGTCCGTAGCTACTAGTCTATAGAAAAATAGAGTTGAGTCATCTTCTATTGAGTGATAAGGATTAAGTTATTAAGGGTGACGACTTTGGACTATGTAAACAGAGCAATTTGTTAGTGTGGACTTTATGTCTCAGAGTGATACGCACTTTACAGATACGGTGTTTGTAGATAGGGTTTAATGTGTCGAAATTGTTCTATAACATCCTTATGAACATCCATTAAGTGGAACTTTTTCTTATTTAATATAAAAGTAGTATTAATTTTAAATCGATTCTACGTATTTTTAATATGGGAATAAAATATGGTTGATATCAATATTTTGGATACATTAATAAAAACAATTAAAAACCATGGAATGGATAAAAAGTACTATACCTATGCTGTTTTGTGGGGTTAATATTGGAATAATATCCTTTACCAACACAATTAAATATCTACAATAACTCTTTGACACGTATAATCACCACAAAGAGAATACATAACTATACCTTTATTTCTTCCTTGATGAAAGGTAAACTTAAAGGTTCTAATGCCGATACTGCAATACCTAAAGGCAATAATTCGGATATCGCCTCAACTTCTTCAATATATTCACATTTCATGGTTGATGGGAAACAATTAAATATCTTGAAAAATTGTATCAAACGTAGAATCCAACCGAAATTGATTGACCAATAAAATGAGAGAAAAGGTTTCCAGAAGAGGGTAGAAAATCTCTAAATACACAATAAACTAACAGTTTTTAACCAACCTAAGATTAATATATTAAACTAACACGGGAGTATAGTTCTAGAAAGAATCATAGATAGTGATAGAAAACATGTATGTTTAAAAATATCTCATAAAGAGCGCCATAGTAAACTAATGATTTAATAAATATATTTATATTTAATAAATATATTTGCCTCTTTTTCATTATTTTTAATTAAAATCACTTTATTTATATTTTTCCCTGTATTTAAAATGTATTTATTTTAAACATAAATTTTTATTTGTACTTAATACATATTTATTTTTCTTCATCACGCGAATTTTAAATAATTTTAGACCCACCAAACACATTAGCAATATTTGACTATTCGTTTGACTCCATCATAAAATATTTTTCATAGTGTTCATTAGTTAAACTATATTTTTGTTACATAGATTTGTCTCCTCTTCTCGACTTATTTTTCGTTTTCAAATTCATTTGTATTATTTTCAAGAATGTTTTCCCCTTAGTTAATATTTTGTAATTAGTATTAGTTTTCAATTGTTTATATGTTTTTTTATATGAATATTTATATTTTGACTTGGATGACAGTGGAATTTATAATTAGCGTATCTCAGTCTCACTTTGTAGTTTTATTTACGTCATTTTATAAAAACAATGCCAGTCGTCCACACTAGCTCTGTGACAGGATGCTACAGATCTTCCACGATAAATCCTGGCTTGACATTTTTCCAACTTCCAATAGGGGACCAATTGAGGTAATATTATTTATGTTGATTATATTTTTTAACTGCTGAGTATGATACAGTTATTAATTAAGCATGTCTACCTTGTGAATTCTGGCTCACTAAATAGTCCACCAGTACAGTATTGTGCTGGGATTTTTTTTTATATTTATATTTTTAAATATTTCTAACAGCCTATACACACAAGAAGGCACGTTTACAATGATAGTAAAATAAAATTGTAAAATTAATCTCTATAGCTAAGTTACAGAAATTAAAGAAAAAGTATTTTAATATATTATCCCCTACTCTTGCACATTAGTGTAAGTGCGAATAACCCGAATGGGTAGTAAGACGCGGTGCTAATAATAATAATAATAATAATAACTATTATAACTCAACGCTCGTTCCACTAAAAAGTTTGAAAAATTAGGGTGTTTCAATTGAACCTCTTTTAACTTGAAATTTTGAGAAAATCTATTTGACCTCTTTTTGCTTTTTACTAAACTACTCTTAATTTTGGGGTTTAAAATACACAGACGGAATAGCAAAAACCACTTTTTAGGGTTCGGGGAGGGGTCATGAAACATTGGCATCCATCAACATTTCAGGTTAGATCTTTTTTTACTGTCGCAATACTTAACTTTAGTGTTCGTAAAGTAATTTTTTTATTCTCGACTTATTTTTCGTTTTCAAATTCATTTGTATTATTTTCAAGAATGTTTTCCCCTTAGTTAATATTTTGTAATTAGTATTAGTTTTCAATTGTTTATATGTTTTTTTATATGAATATTTATATTTTGACTTGGATGACAGTGGAATTTATAATTAGCGTATCTCAGTCTCACTTTGTAGTTTTATTTACGTCATTTTATAAAAACAATGCCAGTCGTCCACACTAGCTCTGTGACAGGATGCTACAGATCTTCCACGATAAATCCTGGCTTGACATTTTTCCAACTTCCAATAGGGGACCAATTGAGGTAATATTATTTATGTTGATTATATTTTTTAACTGCTGAGTATGATACAGTTATTAATTAAGCATGTCTACCTTGTGAATTCTGGCTCACTAAATAGTCCACCAGTACAGTATTGTGCTGGGATTTTTTTTTATATTTATATTTTTAAATATTTCTAACAGCCTATACACACAAGAAGGCACGTTTACAATGATAGTAAAATAAAATTGTAAAATTAATCTCTATAGCTAAGTTACAGAAATTAAAGAAAAAGTATTTTAATATATTATCCCCTACTCTTGCACATTAGTGTAAGTGCGAATAACCCGAATGGGTAGTAAGACGCGGTGCTAATAATAATAATAATAATAATAACTATTATAACTCAACGCTCGTTCCACTAAAAAGTTTGAAAAATTAGGGTGTTTCAATTGAACCTCTTTTAACTTGAAATTTTGAGAAAATCTATTTGACCTCTTTTTGCTTTTTACTAAACTACTCTTAATTTTGGGGTTTAAAATACACAGACGGAATAGCAAAAACCACTTTTTAGGGTTCGGGGAGGGGTCATGAAACATTGGCATCCATCAACATTTCAGGTTAGATCTTTTTTTACTGTCGCAATACTTAACTTTAGTGTTCGTAAAGTAATTTTTTTTATATATATTTGCGTATAGCTTGAAAGTTATTTGTTTTATAAAAATATGTTTCGAATAAAATATTTGTATTATAAATAGATCTACATAGATCTCAAATAGTTTCGGAGATAATAAAAAACGAAAATTTATGCATCAGACCGGAGGCCTTAACGTCATTTTTCTGGAATATTGAGAGTAGTCATTTTGTTTGGAATATTTATAAATGTTTTGAAATAAAATTTAATCAAAATCATTAGGGCTGATTTTTATATAATCGACTTTTCCTCTTTTTGCCCTTTTGTAAACTACCCTTAATTTTAGGGTTAGATATCCAATTACAAAAACCCTTCGGGGCAACCTTATTAAAACCCTAGAAATTATGTTTTAGCTCGATCGGTAAAATAGTTTAAACTATATTCGAATGTACAAACAGACAGATAGACAGACAGACGGAAATTCAAAAACCACTTGTTCGTATTCGGTGGGGTGGGGGAGGGGAGTGGGGGGTCTTGAAACGTCTAGATTCATCAAAATCTCGAGTTCGATTTATTTGACAATCACAATACTCTTTCTACCTGTAAGATAACGATAAAGTAAAATTTTTTACTATGGATTCTTAGATTTATATATAATAATGTTACGAGTAATAAGTAATGTTACCTAGAATCTGGCGTCTTGTTGTGAAAATGTTTTAGGAGGAAACTTACTTTTTTTGTGTGTTAATATTGGGGAATATATTTTGTGTCATTATTCTCAATAGTGTTCGTCTGTTCTATCATTTTGATGAATTTTGGTGGACACAGTTTTCAAAAACAGACAGGACTCCTTCTCAACGAAGGGCTTTTGGATCGAGGCTGGGAGGGTGAGGCGTTTGTTTACATCGTAAATAGCGGAGCGCCTACCTCCAACCGCTGGTTTACGAAGACGACTTATTGGTAGCCGTGCAGGAGGGACTGCAAATAAATGCTTTGTACAATGCGATGATAATAAATAATCATGAAACAATGAAGCAGTAGTTGTCTCTTTCTTGTATAATCCTGGCATCTGGTTAGAATGGAAATACATCACCGAACACAGGCGGCCCATCAAGGCAGGTGTTGCACCTGGGACCTTGCGGGCCGGAGTTTGGGCACAATAAGAACCCAAAAGGACTTTCAAATGTCACGAAAGGTCAGTGATAATATTATTATAATATTAATATGATAAATGATGGTGATGTGCAATAAACTAATCTTAAGATATGATATTAAGATACATATCAACTATAATAATAGTTTGCTCATGTTTATAAATTGAATTTATTAAAGGTTGAGGTAATTTAGGCAACCATTATATCCACTACCGTATACATATGAGGATATTCATTTTTGAGACCTATTGGAAGATATTTTGCATGATTTGTTCTAAATAAAGAAATAAGTGACAATTTAGATTAACAATCTTTTTATTATAAACTATATCGACAACAAATACAATATTTTAATATCAACAATATTGTAAGTCATCTAAATGAATGAATAGACGAATACAACTTAATGAGGCCTAACACCTTAGAAAGAAAGTGCACTCTTAATCGATACAGTTATATATAAATTTTACATTACATTATTTATTTCAATGATTTATTATACATGGTACTAGATTTTAAATGAAAATAATAATATATTTCTTATTTATGCAAACTGATCCAAGTATTTTTAATAATGTTTGTCTCAAACACACTCACACCCTTTATACATAAGAAAATGTTATCGAAAATACACTAAATTGTTGAACATTTTAAATCTTGACACTGCCTATGTTATGTTATTGAAAATAGTTATAACCATAAGATTATTTACTTTAAATAAGTATAGGTTGGAAGACCATGTTATTTGGGTGCTAGAATGGCTAGCGCTAGAAGTACTGTGTTTTAAGATTGTTGTATAGTTATAAACATCTTATACAAACATACTATTTGTGATGTATTTCTTCAACAGGAGTAAGTATATGAGATTAAAGTTTACAATTCCTTTCAAACACCACAGAAATCATATATGAATTGTCTATTTATAATGACTAAGGAGATGAGCTTTAAGATTACACTTCATTTTAAAACACTTGCCGCAAGTATCACATTTGTGAGATATTTGTTCACTGTGAACAAGAAGATGCCTTTTAAGAATGTCTTTCTTTTTGAAAGAATTGCCACAAACATTACATTTGTGAGGTCTTTGTACACTGTGAACAAGAAGATGCTTTTTAAAAATGTCTTTCTTTTTGAAAGAATTGCCACAAACATTACATTTGTGAGGTCTTTGTTCACTATGACCAAGTAGATGAGTTTTAAGGTTGTATTTCTTTTTAAAACACTTACCACAAAAATCACATTTGTTAGGTATTGGTCCACTATGAGCAAGTAGATGGGTTTTAAGACTGCGTTCAGCTTTAAAACACTCACCACAAACATCACATTTGTGAGGACTATATTTACCATGAGTAATTATATGAATTTTAAGAGAATACTTCTTTTTGAAACATTTGCCACAAATATCACATTTATAAGATATGTGTTCATCATGAATATTGAGATGATGTTTAAGGTTGACATTATTTTTGAAACATTTACCACACACATCACATATGTGGTCTCTTTGTTCATTATGGCAATGTAGATGACTGTTAAGATTGCTCTTCTGTTTGAAATCCTTTCCACAAACATCACATTTGTGAGGTTTTTGTTCATCATGAACTATAGAATGAGATTTAAGAATGCTTTCAACTTCGAAATACTTAGCACAAACCTGACATTTGAAAGGTCTTAGATCACCATGATTAATCATATGAATTTTAAGGTTATTCTTCCTTTTATAACATTTGCCACAAACACCACATTTGTGAGGTCTTTGTTCATCATGACTGAGTAGATGACATCTAAGAATATCCTTCTTTTTGAAACACTTGCCACAAACATTACATTTGTGAGGTCTATGTTCACCATGAGTAAGTAGATGCATTTTTAGAATGCACTTCTTTTTGAAACATTTGCCACAAACGTCACATTTGTGAGGCCTTTTTTCAGCATGAGAGACGAGATGATGTCTAAGGGTATTCTTAATTTTGAAACACTTGCTACAAATATCACATTTGTAAGGTCCTCGATCACATTGTTTAAGGAATTGAGCACGATCTTTTTGATAGTGATTTGGCTTTTTGTTTAAAAAAGCAGTGTCCATTATTTGCTCATCTTTAACTTGGAATCCAAAATTTTTATAGATTTCTTTGGTAAAGTTTTGTCTAAACTCTATTTTGTTATTTTCATTACCATCAATAGAACTTTCATCAAAATACAGTTCTTCTTTAAAATCAAACTCTTCATACACAATACTGGATGGTGCATTGGAAGTTTTCTCTAGTTTTATAACAGAATGCAGTATAGATTCTATGGTACTTTCCAGTTTAACTTGAGTTGCATGGCAATTTGGTTCATTCTGTAAACAATAGGAATAAGTCAATACACTACACAGTTTATCTATAAAAAGTTTATTATAAAACATGTTAAAACTCAATTTTTTTTTTGTGAACGAAAAATTATTATCTGTGAAAAATACATAATGATTGAGATCATCAATTCATATTTTTATTAGGATGTATAAAAGTGTATACATTTTATTAAAAATGTAAAAATTTGAAAATAAGACACTAGATTATTTTCTAAATAAGCCTAAATATCATAAACAAAAAAATCTGGATAAAGTAATTTTATTTATTTTCCCACTTGTTGCCTACTCTAAACTATTTTCAATTTTTTCCTTCATATTAAATTTAGTTTAATTTAATTTAAGATATTGCAACAAAAGTCAAAGAATATAATTTTTAGTTCTTATTTCAGGCACATTCATTACACTTGTTTTCCTCTATTCACACTATCTATCAAACAGCCCTCTCCACTCCCATATGTTGCATAATGTGAATTGACACACACAGCTAGAAACGTTTAGTCTTCAACCTCAAGATATTTTCTCATTTAACTTTTGTTGAACTCATGAGAGTAATTGCTAGATAAAAGGAACGCAAAGCATAAATATTATTGCTAAAGGAACACAAATAAATTAAAGCTATATTAAGGAAACAATGAAAATTGAGTTTTACTTTTATTCTTTAAGCTATAAATAACAAAGTACACTCTTTTAATAAGTCTTATAATGATATTTCAGTGTTATTTGTTGATAGTATTTGTCGGATTTAAAATGTGATTTTACATCTAGATTGCATAGTCTATATAATAAAGTGGTATTGTTTGAATAAAATTATGACTTAAATTAAATCCTCTACAGAATTAAATGTTTTTTCTCTCATTCTTTTGAATCTCAAATCTCTAGATTACTATTATATGAGATTCGAAAGGGTCCTTAGATAGATAATTTAAGTTTCTCATCTATTTGTATGTTAATTTTATTTATTATCTATTCATTAAAGATTACCAATTACTTAAAACTTTACGGTCAATAGCAGATAATAAAAATAATATATAGTTAGTAAAATTATGCCAAATGAATATGTATTAATGTACTTTAACAAGTTAAAATTGTGATCTACCATGACATCCTACGTCAGGGACAAAAGTAGCTATATAACATAAATATATATTAAAGAAAATAAATATTTGTAAACCAATATAAAATTAAAAATTACAATCGACCAAATCTATCAAAGTTGTTCACAGGAGTAGGCCTGGACCTGGATGATTCAGTGGAACACACAATTCACATGCTAATAGAACTCTGGTGCTAAACAACGTTAGACACCGACAATGGTAAAAACTGCAGATAAACATCTCGACACATGACAACTTGAGCAGTTCGTGGAGGTCTCAGTGACATGTGATTAATATTTTTCTTGATGAGGAACTGAGAATGAGCTTTGTGGGCACAACAAGGTTAACCTAACCTCAAACATATTAAAAATATATTTAATATGCTATATTAAAAATGGCCTTAGCTCTCAAAGGTCCTTAAAGACATAATTTATAGTGCAGATTAAACACTTTTTAGAGAGAAAGCATATGCTCGGATGAAAAGGAGTATATTATGAAATGTTTTGCGAAAGTTGATGTGGATGCATGTTTACTAAATGGAATGATGGCAGTGTCTGATGGAAGTCAAGCTTGCATTGGTGTGAATATAGCTTTAGGCGAATGGTTTGATGTTTAAAAGGTATTATACAATGGTGTGCTATGTCTCCATGGTTACTTAATGTGTTCTTTAATACCTGGTTCATGTATTCCTGTGAGGATGTGGTGTCAGTTCACAGAAACAATGCAAATGTGAGTGCAGTATTTTGCAGATAATAAAATATGAATGGTTCATAATGAAATGGAAATAAAGAATGTATTAAATTGTTTGAATGTGGAGACAAGAAGAATAGCTTTTTGTATAAATGTTTCCAAAACTAAGGTGATAGTTTTTTTATAAGGAGGGTTCAGAATATGATAGCATTGTATAAATGGAAAACTGTTAGAATAAGTGAAAGATTTTGTGTATCTTGGTGTAGTGTCCTGTAAAAATGGAAGGTTGGATGGTGAAATCGACAGACGGGTGAATACATATTATAAAGTAGTTGGAAGTATGTGGACTATTGTAAAGAATGTAGTATCAAGAGGCAAAGATGGCTGTAAATAAAAGTGTGTTAACGCCATTATAGTTGTATGGATGTGAAACGTGTCAGAAGAAACACAGAATAAGGTGAATGCAGTTGAAATGAAATATCTAAGAAATGTGTGTGGAAAAACACGTATTGGACAGAATCAGTAGGGCAAGACGTTATTACTTCATTGTTATCCCAGGATACAACACGTCACACGTATTTTCGATCAAGATATATTTACGACTCCAAGGAGGATGGAACGATGGTACCAAAGGACTGGCCTGGTCGGCGGAATAGGCTGCCACAGCGTTGTAATCAAGTATTTATAGCGAGTAGATGGCTGTAATGGCTGTGGTTAGGTTTTATGAATAGTTCACTTGTTCAAGAGAGCATTAATAACTCTTCAGACCTACAGTTTAGATAGTAGTGTGCCCCACTCCATGGCCTGCACGGACATGTCATAGTGAGCAGTGCCTTCAGACAAAAGGGGCTGTTTAGGTTGTTACAGACCTAGCAGAGTGCCATATTAGATGTTGGTCGGCTCTCCTGGAGTTACTTGAGGCGCTTCTCGCCATGATTGTAGTTTGCCTTATTATGTTGTTCAGCTTGTGGATCTCTCTGCCCTTCTGGCATGACTCGCGTTTGTAGAGCTATTTGATGATTGTTGTTCGCCGTGTTGTGGTGCTCAACTTGTAGGTCATATTTCCCTCCCAGGCATGGCTCGCATTTGTTACTAATTTTGATAACGTCATTTTGTGAGGTTTGATAGTCGATCGTCTCGGGTTTGATCACCTAGAGTCCGGCACAGACCAATTGATTATTTGCCGGGTCATTGTGTGCTTGACCTAGAACACTGGATTGGAACTTTCGTCTACAGTTTAGCCGGATTATTTATAGCCGGAATAAGCACTGTGTAGCTTGGAACTATTGTAACTGGATTGAAATGAATAATACTAACCTCACTAGCATGGGTAGTCTTCTTCCCCTATAGTAAGGCTGTTAGTTTATTTAACCAAGTTAAGTGGTTAACTTATAGTGTACGGTATTCTTATAAGTGTTATTGTTTATTGACTAATGCGGCATTTTTGTTTCTAATGGGGAGGCTATCCATACCAACATAACCAGGTATTTTCTTGTGTTGTAATAATGTTGGCGCTTCCCGCCTTGAGAACTATCGAGTGGGAACACTAGGTAACTCGCTTAGGAGTTATCAATTTTGGAGATTCATATTAAACCTAAAACTTCACTAACTGGATAGTGCCTGTATTATTTTTAATGTATGTGTTGATTTTATTGATCTCATTAAAACCTATTTGTTTATCTCCATCATTACCTTTGCTTTCACTCGTTTTATATCTTTGTAGGTTTTCCCTGTTTACGTACCTGGGGTTAAAATAAAATTAACCCACCGGTGCAAGAGCCTTAATCTAACAACTTTAATCAATTTTCAGAAAATAAGCTTAGATTTAAATCTAAAACTTACCGTGTAGACTTGACTTGATTACTAACCAAATACATTAGCTAGTCAAGAAATAAATGTACTTGACATGTGTGAAAAATAAAAGCATAAATACTCTTACCCCAGTGGATAAAGTGAGACTAAACCGACAACCTATTCTCTGTGAATAAACCTTTCAACATTACATAACAATATTTGAAATCGAGGTAGATTCTAGCTGTACCTATTGAAGGCACTGTCCGACAACATTGTTATGGTTGCATCATATTTTGTGTATTGTGTTGTGACTTTTACACTTCACTTTATTTTCATATATAATAAAACACAAGCCTACAGCTAAATAAATAAGTCAATGCAATCTACCTAAAAAAAGTTTCAAAATTATGTCCCGAGTTCAGCTATAGAAGAAATTTAAAATCCATATATAACACAACCATTTGATGATTTTCTTAATAAGCGTGAAAAAACACTTAGCAATCCTCAATGATTCACGAGATATAAAAATACTGTTCTATGCAATGCGTGATGAGAACAACGCCGTTTTTTATTATAATTATATTCAACAAATTTAAACTAGTCCTATTTGATTGTGCATAGTATTAAAATGTGATGTTGTTAATGAAGTAGTTTCGAAACAAAAACTATCTTTAAAAGACTGATAATCTATAGTAAGACGTTTTAACTTAAAAGTACACCTAAGCTACGAGTTCTTGTAGGACTAGTTAGGTTAGCTTATAATGTAAAACCCTTTTTATTATTGACAAAAGTGGGCTGCATTACTACTAAAAACAAATATGTTGAGTAGGATGCTGAAATTGAATAATTATCCTTGGTTATTTGTCATATATACCGGTTATAAGTTAATATTAGTCATATATAAATGGTAATTTATCAAAAGTTTAACCAATAATAAAGTGCCACAAAACCAATACATTTTATTTTAGTAAGGGGAAACAGGTAGATATAGGACTGTTTTCTATATAAAATAATAAATAATTTAACACCATCATTCTATTCAAAAGGATACAGAAAATCAAATGATATTAAAATTATAATAATTATTAACCATATTTGTTAGGCCTATAATTGAAACAAATGAATAAGAACTCTTAAACCAAACAACAAAGTCATGGTTTTTTTTATGATTGGATCGTTGGGGTTTGTTAGTTCGGGCTAGCTTATAATTTGATAAGTAAAACCAATCCCTATTTTAAAACTTTATTATTGGAGTATTAACCAATAAATTGACCCAACCTTTCATTTATAGGCCTACATTAATAACAATTTCGAACAGTAGTAATCAAAGAAATAATATAGAGGTGATAATGTTAAGGATCATTTGTATAAACCCAAAGCCGTAAAGATATAAACACAATCTGTTCATCAATACCTACATTTCTCTGATGTTTTGGTGCGTTGATTAAGTTTTGCAAAAGTGAAAAAAAATGTCAATACCCATAATTATAATTTTAGTATCATTTGATTCGCCGTTTGCTCTTGAGTAGAATTATTGTTTTAAATTATTTATTATTTGATGACAAAAAAGAGTTTTTTATACATTGTATTTTGCGCAACATACCTAATTTTTTATATATCCTTGTTTGTGATTGATTAAAATTGATAAAATACCTTTGAAATCATTAAGTTGATAAGGAATTATAAAAAGTTGCTTTGATGAGATTAAACTGGTAGTTACAAATTAGCTTTCACTGTTAGGTAAATTGTATCTTTGTGCTTGGTTATAAAAATGTAAAAAATATCTGGCCTACATCTTTGGGTACATTGGCTAAAGCATCAACATTGTCAGGTTTGTCAACGAAAGAGAGAGGGTTCAGATTATAATAGCCAAGTGTAGTTAGGATACTTTAATTCTCCCTCCATGCAAATGTAGACATTTCTTCTCATGTTTACTTCCCTCATCCTAATGTCATCAGATTTTACTTTAATTAATGTTTTAAAGCAGAAATCTGTTATTCTTAAGATGTCTATGTAAACTACAATGTAAGGTAGATGTAGTAGATAATATCGTGTGTTAGTAAGAAAACTACAAATGTAAGCATAATTTGAAAACTATCTACCAAACCCTTCATTCACCTCTGACAAGACGTGTATTAATCACAACTTGTGAATGTGGGGAATGCCAGGCCTCCACTGTGGTTCGGATTCCACGTTAAACTGTATGTCCTTCATTTCATCTCACAATCACCCTACCATTACACATTAGCGTAAGTGCGTATNAACTGTATGTCCTTCATTTCATCTCACAATCACCCTACCATTACACATTAGCGTAAGTGCGTATAACCCGAACGGGTAGTAAAACACGGTAATAATAACAATTATAATAATAATAGATAACTAGCTTAATGCTTTTACTGTTGTGGATTTTGAAATTTTTCAAATAGTTAAGTAAAATGTCTTGTATGCACTAATCTGAAAATGGAAGTTTTATTACAAACATTAGTGATCGCCTAATATCCCAAAATTTTACGAATATTTGAACAAACAAAAATAAATAAGGCTCTGTGTATAAAAGAATATTCCAACTTAAATACACATACACATTTATAGATATTATGAAAAATGCAGTCTACATTCTTATCTAGTGTAGAAACCCTCCAATTTTAGGCACTCCCAATATTCAGTTGGCGCGGATCCCCACTATCTTAGTGTAAATATTAATACTTTGGTCTATTTTGTTTATTATTTTTACAAATTGATTGTAATTTGTTACAGTTTACGAATAGAGGTTTGAATCCTACACGAGCCTATAGAATATTTTTTCCACCATTTTTCCATGCTAATGCAAATGCATTTCCTCTTAAATATCTTATTCATGCCCACCCTAAATATATTAAAATTCCATGTAGCCAAGGATATTTGTTTTTATCATGCAGTTTTGTTGCAGATGATATTGAACTACCGCAGACGAGGGAGGACAAGTGAAGCTTTTTGATAGTAGTTTTGTTTTCTTTTAATAAAATAAACGGTATGGGACATACTATTGGACTTTTTATGAAATGGCTTTATGTTGATTGAACTAAAAAATGAACAACAATCACCATTAGTAAAGTTAGGCCTAGAATGGTTTTTAAGATTGTATAAATAAACATTTCTTAATCAAATGTTGGAAAATGGTACGATTTATAATTAATTTTACAATTTGTGTAGAATGACTAATAGGCGAGCTAAATATGTAGGAAAAATTCAAATTAAGATGAGACTAGTAGGTAGGCCTACAGCACAATTAAATAATTACCTATACTAAGTTACCCACTTTTACTTATAAGATGAAATTAAGTTTTTCAACATCATATAAAAAAATCTGTAAAAATACGCAAAAGCGATAGCAACTAAAAAATTGATAAATATTTTATTTTTTATTCACATACATAACAAAAAACCTCTGTTAATTTGATGTTGCTTTTTGGTTTGCAGGGCAATGGGGGCATTGGGGGCAAATAACATTTGGGTTTGGGCTTAATTTATGGCGTACGGTATTTATTAAGATGAGAAACTACGGAATGGAGAAAATATATATTGACCATATATATTGACCACAAGAAATAATTTAAAACTTAACACATTATTTAAATTATTGCTCAGCCTTAACCTAACACTTTAAAACAACTGCTTTGAAAATCTACGATGCAAATACAAATAAAAATCCCGCTTGAAAATTACTAGACTCTAAAAAACATGAAACTAAACTTTTACCTAATTAAATTAGATAATATAAAAACTTACACAATCAAATATATAAAAACCAAAAGTAAGTAATGAACGCCATTAAAGTCGGG